>OY101440.1:121467889-121690389 GCA_956483585.1 Gymnocheta viridis
ACCATTGAAATCGATGGTGCAGAGTCCCCATAGTATGGGGACTCTATAGTATTTATCAAGCGTTTCCTTGGTTTGATTGACGGTTTTTTTTTGCAAAAAATAATGTTTAATGTGCACGCGAAATTCACTTTTTTCCATTTTTAGAAAAAAACACGAGGTTGTATTTTTTGAACAGCTATTAAACGCAAAGTAAATGGCGACACTTGCTCAAAATTTGACAGTAGTCTATTAACAGGTGGTACTTGATGGGAACAGTGTTGCATTTCATATAACTAGGAGGGAAGTTCGAAAAGTCACGGACTTATTGATCCGCCCTCGTATTTGTGATCAAATTAATGACCAGAACCAGTTTCAAATTTTTTATAAGCTTGTAATGCTCTTATTTTTTAAATATATATTTGTTTAAGAAATTAATAAATATTATTTGGTTTGTTTCATTCTATTAAAATAGTACAAAACGTAAATTAGGAAGATGACTTGTGATGTCAGCTTGTGACTTGAAAAAGTGCTTTCAATTCTTTGTCAATATGTATTGAAAAAAAGATAATAGTATTTTATAAATAAACTTTGCTAATTACTATACACAAATATTTATTTAAAAAATATTTCAAAAGGTAATAAATATGAAATTAACTGACCCGCATTAACTTGAGAATTTCTTCCATCTTTTTATAATTTATTTAGTGATAAAACGTGGAAAATAAATCAATTTATAAACAATAAAAAATTAAACTTTAAGCACCAAGATGAAATAAATTGTTTTGTTTTACAGTAAAAGATTTTTTGTGCAGATAAGTCAAAAATGGTTTTATCTTAAATGTATATTTGTATGTACATAAGTTGGAATTTTATGTGAAAATTAATAATTTTTTGAAAATCTTGAAAATATTTTAAGAGTGGCAAAAAATATGGTAAATATGCAGGTATAAAAAATGCACTTAAATAAGGTTTAAGAAGAATAATTACAGAAAATATGTATTTTTGGGCAGTTAAGCCAAAATGCAGCTAACGTTGATTTTTTGTATGAAAATAATTTTAAAATGCCAAAAATTTTGGGTATTTATCTTAAATGTGCACGTAAAAAAGGAATTTGTATGGTATTTTGAAGAATAGTGACTGGAAAGATTAATTTTGCTCGGTTAAGTTAAAAGTGTTCTGAAATAAAAGGCAGCTAAGTGAAAACTATTGTATTTGCATCTTTTGTAAAAGAAAAAAATGACCATAATTAGTCCAAATAACATTAACTGAAAAAAGCAAACAAAATTTGGTCATTAAATAAAAACGAAATTAAATAAAAGTAACTTGTCATGGACTTTATGTAAATAACAGGTGATTTTTGAGAGCACAAAAAAAGACCGATATCAAAACTTATAGTAATATATGTGCAGCTTTTGGGGTGGCCCAATGGACTAGTGGATAGTGTGCTAAACTATTAGTCTGAGACTGGCAGATCCGATTCCTGGCAAGACCCTGGGTGTTTCTGCAGACAAACAAAAAGAGCTTAAGCAGTTTGATTTTGTAAAAAAAAAACATAAATTATTTAGAGGATCTTAAGGAACTTTGTAAAATGAAGATCCTAAACTGAAAATGAATCTTTATTGTAGTTCGTGCCTTGATAAATAAAACAAGAAGGTTTCGTAAAAACTAAGAGTAACGGATTCCGCAAGGCTCCGTTCTTTCTTCCACCCTTTTTCTTAATTTCCTAAATGACCTTCTATGTTAAACTTTCAACCGTATCTACTTTTTTGAATATGACTGCAGCATATGCCATTCGTATTCATTCAGTGAAAGACCAAGCCTGCCGTAGATCACGGCCATCAGGCAAAATATGAATGATTCACTAAATAATGATCTTTTAACAATTTCCGAATGGGGGTCAAATTTAATGCTCGTAAAACCCAGTAATGTATGCTTACACACAGATGTATGACCAATCATGCTCCATCTGTAATAATGGGTTGGGTAAGTATTGAGGAATCAGAGACTCTTGATGTTCTTTTCATGAAAATTAAATGTGATGTTCGATGGACTGGTCATATTTTTAAAGTCTTAAGAAGCATTCAAGTGTCTCGGTTTTCTAAGACGGTGTAAGATATACTTTACTCCATCTGACCTCCTTAATATTTACACCACCTATATCCGACAATGGAATACAATTCTCATGTGTGGGCCGGTGTTCCAAAGTCTACTTTAAAGTTACTCGATCGCGTACAGGGGAGGGCAAAGAAGCTCATCACTGACATTAGTGTAGCCAACTCTATTGACTCAGTGGAGCACTGTTTTATCGTTACTACAATGGAATGTGCTCCAATGAAATCAGGGAACCTGTTCCCGAAACCCGCTCATTTTTGCGAACAACACGTTCTTCGTTAAGAGCGCAACCATTTGTGGTTGATATGCCAGTGGATCGCTCTACGCATTACAGAGCAAATTCGTTCTTTAGCCGAACAGTTCCTATGTGGAATAAACTCCTTCAGTTTGGGAAGGTTCAAGTCGAACATCCACAAACACTATTCCCTTTATCCTCCTTCCCATAAACAATTTTCCTAGTTCCGGCACAATGCATTGCATGTGTAGGGGTCATCCCCTGAGTGCTGGTCCAAGTTCAACAAAAAAAAAACGAAAAAAGTCAATAATCAATTGCAATTTGTTTTTAACAAAATTGTTAATGTTTTACCGAATACGTAAAATATTAATTTTGGCAAAAAGTGCGAATAAAAAATTTAAAACACTAAAATTTGAAAGATTCCCATAAAAAGCACCAAAAAGTTAAGTCTCAACGAAAAACATTCAAATTAATTCCAATAAAAAATCTAATAAAATCTCAAAATAATAAATATTTTATGTATTTTAATTTATTGAAATTAATTAATTTGTGAAAAAAAAATTTATAATAGGTTAACTAGTTAATCCAAAATTAACCGGATATTAACCAATTGAGCCAAAAACTCGATTATTTAATTGAACGATTAGCCAATTAAAACAGAAATCGGATTAATTGTAATATTGACCCGATTTGTAATATGATGTAAACAAAATTGTTTATCAGCCTGTTGGAATACAGGATTAGCTATCGAGTATCGCCAATCACCTCTGCCTCAAAAAACTTCTCAAAGCTCTTAACTGTTATACCCTCATATTTTATATGTTCGACTTGGCTTTGTCCACATCCAACATCCGACAGAGATTTCGATTTCAGATAATTTTCAAGTAGATATAAAAATACATTTTTTTATATCTTTTTGATGTCTGTATATTTTGTTTTAATTTTGAAAACTAATGAAAGTTTCAAAATATTTTGATAGCATTTTAAATTTAATAACTTTACCGAACTATGAAAATGTTCATGGGCATAAAGAAAAATCAATCAATGAATTACAAAAATATGATAACAATTTTTTGTTGAAATTACTAATCTATCAACTAGACGTATAATAAAAATTTATTTTATGCCTCTTTCCAGCATTCCTAAGCCAGACTTATAAAAATTTAACATTTTTTCTTGAGATATGTCAAATTATTTTTGCCTAACAGTTTAATACATAAATTTATTTATTTAATTTGTCTCATACTCGTATCAAGTCATCGTCGCTTTTAGCGTTACTTGCAAATTTATTTATTTAAGAAAATGTACACGTACTAAGTGCTGTCTAAATGTTTTGAAAGGCTTGTCATACACTCCCTTATTATTTGAAATTTTTAATTTAGCTCATAGGAATAGCATTTACAAAATATTTAAAATATTTAAAATACAATAACAAAATTCAGAATGTGCTGTAAACAAAGTTGTGCATTTAATATTGCAAATTTGTGACATTGCAATCATTTTCCATCAATAGTGGACGCCATTTTTTTTTGGTTGCAAATAAGATTTATTTAATTTTTATTGTATCTATCTAATTTTATACGTAGTATGTTTATTTTTTTCTAATTTATTTTCCGCCTTTTTTAATTGTCAGCTGTCAGTTTGCAATTAAGTTTTCAATATGTAGAGTACACATAAACCATCAGCTATAAGTTTTGCTCTGTACGAGTATATTTTTTTATGGCCTCATTAAAGTTTAGTTTTTTCTGATACAAATAATAAACGTTAAGAAATGATTCATTTTCCAAAATGGAGACCTTATACTCGTAGTAGAGTACAGTTGCACTCTAACATTTTGCAAATGCACTGATGCAAGACCATTGGTACAAGATTGTGAATAGGATATTTTAAGTTTATCAAGTCTGCAATGTGGCTAAAAGTGCACATTTTGTTTGTATTTTTAGTAGAACTGAAAGAAGCCCAACAATTATTTGTTTTTGAATTTTTCAGTACCATTCGCACGAAACACTGAAACCCGCTAATGTTAAACATTTTGTAATAAATTTTTTTAATAAAGTAAAACAAGTGAGAATACCTTAACACTCTCCACCTTTTATTAAAATATTCGTTATATTGGTGTAAGAATGATCACATACTAACATTAGATATGAGAGCGTGACGATCAGTCATGCTCAGAAGCAAGCAAAAGTTGCTATTTCGTCACGATAATTAGAAGATAAATTAATAAAATTATTTTCAAATCAGAATACACCATTTCCATTTGACATTATAAGCCAGGGGGTAAATTACGGCTTTCGATATCGTACGAAATTTCCATAGAAATTCAAAAAACTTTGTATGGGATTTTGTTTGATATCGAATGCCGTAATTTTCCCCCCGATCTTGTTCTAATTGTGTTTCAGAATTCGCAAATTTTTTTGTCAAAAATTTAAAATTATTTTTATGTAAACTTTTTGAAAATTTTCTTTGGGAAATTGAGTCTAAACTTCCAACATTATTTGCAAAAAAAAAAATATTAGATGATCCGAATTTGCACTACTTCCGGAGCACAAGTTCAGGATGAATCTTAGCCCGGTCCGCATAGCTCAGCCTTGAGTTGTCAAGTCTTGAATTTTTAGGAGAAGAGGACTTAACTAACTTTTTTTTTGATTTTGATTTTGTGATGTACGTGAAGATTACTTCGGGACGACGATATGTCATGTTGTGAAAGAAGTACGAAATAACTGCATTAAAAAAACTCAGTAACGTACATGCTTAGCCTGCTCTTTTAATTGAAGAAAAACTAAACTACTCACGATGATACTCACGTTTTAATCATACCACTCGCGTGAATGGTGCCCATCTCTAGATCACATACCATAAATTCTAAATAAAGATCGCAAACAGATTTTAATACCAGCCGTAAAGTATGCATTATTTTTGAAAAACTAAATTTATGCAACATCGATCTGTTGACTTTCAAATATCTATTGACTGGAAATACAGTACCTAGAAATGACGAACGAAGACATAAGTAAGTTCCTCTTCTGGTTTTTGCTTCTACAAAACCTTTATGACTTAGTAATAATATACATTTTATTAAATTTGCGATATGGTGACGGTGAAAATATTCACAAAGTGCTAAATTATATTCAAAACAAAATATTCCTTAACCACTTTTCACTTATAATCCTTTTCCCTTTATCCTTATAAACCTTTTCCCATTAGACGTGTTCTTCAAATAATAAATAGACATCCCAGAACAACTATGTTCCTTTATAAATATGACGTTACAAGAAATAATAACAATAAAAAAGCAATTTAAGCAAACAGTAGTAGACCTCGAGCTTGACCATTCACTTAAACAATTATAAACATTGCAAACACAAACGAATTACTAAAATGGAAAACAAGTAAAAATTCAATAATTTAAATTGTTTATCGGCATTTGATTGATATTCATAAAAAATAATATGTACATCCAACAGGCAAAAAGGAGTGCTGTAAATAAATGACCTTCAATTATTTAAGCAACTGTTCTGCTCATACTGCGACAAAAAAAATACAGAACACACTTGAAAAAAACAACAACAATAAAAGTCAGGGACCGTAATGTTTCAGTTTAAATTTTAATTTTCTTTTTTCGATCAAATATAGCGTTTGAAATTTTTAATATTTTTCCATAAAAATAAAAGTAAATATTTTATTTTTGGTCGGGAAACTAAGAGTAAATTTTTTTGTTGTAAACAGAGACAAACTTCTTAAACCTGGAGTATATATATTATTTTTATATATTATAATTATTTTTTAATTTTTTTATTTATGCAGTATTTTTTTTCTTTGATATTAATTCAAGTTTTTTCTTTGATATTAATTCAAGTTACACTAATGTTTTTGTTTTATTGAATAAATGAGAACTTAATACCGTTTAAAATATTTTTATTATCTTACAATACATATAGGTTATTCAGGGATTTTTATCATTGAAATTATAGGTTTATGGTAATTGAAATAAGAAACATAAGTTTGAGACTTGATATGCTCTAAATATCTGGAAAATACCGCATGAAAACCTACAAATTGTCTGTTTGTTTGTGTTTGCTCGTAAGGACTGTATGTTAATGAAATCAGTAGCATACTAAAAAAACAAAAGACTTCAGAAAAATACTTTGTGTTAGGTTTTTTTCGTTACGGAATTTCTTGATTCGGTCCATTTTGAAACTCTTATAACTGTACCCTCGATATTTTTAACTTAAAATTTTAAATGGAAGCCTAAAATATTCCTTGTCCAACAAAAAAAACCATTAAATTTTCTAATTCTATCAAAAGTTTCGATTCCTTTTTTGTATTCAAATTTCGATCCCTGATTAGATTTTCCTGTTTATAAGTCACACAAACTTACATACACTCACACACACCCACATATTTTATGATTTTGGTGCACAAAATAATATCTTTTATTTAAGTACATGAACATGTAAACTTGTTGCTCTATTACGTTTTTGTAACTTGCGGTTGTAGGAAGGAGATCGAGTGAATATGTATGTATGTTTGTGTGCATTTGGACATTCTATAAATTTGTTTACTTGAAATGTGTCATGCCAGTTGTCTTGTGTTGTTGATTTTCTAAGAAAAACAAATAATAAAAATTGGGTGTGTTTAAGATTCTCTGAGAAAGAGAAAACGTTTTCTTGTTCAAATGCAAGATCCGAGGGAAAATTTTTGTACTCGTTTTATTTTATTATTATTTCATTTATTTTATGCCGGCGACAATTTTCCTTTTCTGTGTTTCTGATTTACGAATGTGTTGTGTTTTTTCTTACGTCTGTATTTTTACAATTTTATTGTTTTGACGTTGTTGGTTTTGTTTGTTTAATTTAGTCGACTTTAATTGAAATATTTTGCAAATATGTACATTTAAAATGTAAATCAATGTAGGAAAGAGTTTTAATAGAAACAATTGTTTAAAACAGGAAAATTATCGATATATTCTTAATCGCTGGAATTAATGATATCCTTGGCATCAATGACGTCAAATACTGTTGCATATTATGAACAATGGGGCAGGCTTCTGCAACTGAAACTTACAATTAAGCGCAGACTGTAGAAAAAGTTGTGTAATCCAATGTCTTGTCTAGTTTTATAATTGAGAAAAAATAATTTTTTAGCAAACGTCACACTTATAAGGACAAATAATATGTTTTCAGTATTCATGCGGTGTTGGCAAAACATACTGAAACATGTCACACGGGTGGAGGAGTCCGCGTTCTATCTAACTCTTTATATGAAAGGAACCAGTTCCATTTGCACATTTTATAGATAGTATATAAGCTTTTCCGCAGCAATACATAATCACTTTTTGTTTATCAATAAACTATAACAAAAATCTCATACACATATTTTCCAAGTTCAGCGCACTCTACTATTACTGCGCCACTCAGAAAATAATTCACTTGGTTATTTACCAGCAAGTAGTTACATAATTACGATAAAGTAATGAAGACTGTATGTAGTTTGTTTTTGCTTGTTTATACTGAATTTATTATTTAATTCTTTTCAAGTTCTGAATGCATTAAAATCGTATATAATGCAACTTAATTGAAAAGTGTCAACTTATGCCAACTAAAATATACAAACACAAAATGCCACTGGTTAAACGTACACGAACCAGAGAACAAACGAATTTAAATAATTTTTATCAAGTGATCCTACAGTATTCAACGTGATTTTTAAGTTTTATCATCATTAAAAAAAGATTATCAGTTCGAATGTTAGAATGTTAGTTAAAAAGAGCACATTATGCTGACTTGTCCACGTATAAATATAATAATGTTGTATAAATATAATATTAAAGAAAAATACTGTTGAAGTTATTTGTACGCAAACAATTATGTATTTTAAGCGAACTTAATTTTTTTTCGTAAATTTTTTTAAATTAATTGCTTTTATTAATATAATTACTATTTATAGCTCAGATTGTTGTTCGTATTTAATTTAATTTAGTTACACAGTTTATTTGTAAACAATATTTTTAATACACGTGATGCAGTATAATTGTGAATAGTGAAACAAATAATTAAAATCAACACTTACAAACAAATATGCAAATAAATAATTTTTTGGCAACTTGTCAGGCCTTTTTAATATTGTGGCAAATCAAACTACACTTATAGTAATAAATTAAGACAAATTTATTAATTATTAAAAATAAAAAACCTCTTAGTATTGATTAAAAAAATTCATTATAATTTTCATACAAACTACTTTGATTAAGACAGGATTTACATGAAGAAAATTAGCATGAAGCAAATTTATATGAATTTCATCGTGTATGTTTAGTCCAATATAAATTTGGCATTGGATGTGTAAAGAAACATAAATACTCCATCATTTGGGGATGCAATTCTAATTGAACTTTAAAAATGTTCCGGCCTTTTTCTAAATGTAAGGAGGTCTAGCTAGAGATGTCCGTTCATGAACTGGACCCAAATAATGGTCCCTTCGTATTTTTTAAATTTTCTGCATTTTCTTCTAAGACATTTGAAAAGTCTGTTGCAGACGCGTCAACAAAAACAACATTTTTCATTGGTTGGACTGTTTTTAGCCGCGCTTAATGGTTAACAAAACTTATGCATTAACTAATCCATATAATATGCGGCTTCGAAATACCTTCAACTGATATACTAAGTTTAATTTCATGTCTTTTGAGAAAAGAGTCCAAATAATTTTTAGATTAGACTAATGTTCCTCACATTTTATGAAGAAAGAAAATGGACACAACATATGTTCCAAGGAATCAAGGAACATTTAATCCAACCTACACAGGATGAGTAGAACAGCGTTGTTTTCAGAGGACGTCAAACTTATTTGTGTATAGTTTTGGTTTACTCAATTTTATATACAGATGAAGAAAAAGCATACGAGAATTATTGTATTCAAACTTACACCGAAGTTCTAAATGGTATTAAGAAAGCTCTTCATAAGCTTTCGTAGTTTTTACCATAAAACTTAAATAACAAGAGTAATGACTAGTTAGGACTACTAGCAAGACGTAAGACACATGATCTTCAAGCAATTAATTCAATAACCCATTTAAATAAAAATTCCTTTCTCCCACATATGAATGAAATGATTCACAGGAATTTATTGGACTTTAATTCAAAACGAAAATAAATAAGTATGAATTAACGTCAATAATAATTAAGATTCACTTTGTTACGATGTAATTTCTTTTTAAATTTTTTTTGTTAAAAAAAATCAAATCAGAGTCAACAGCAACGACAAAATAAATAAAATAAAATACTATTGAGTTAAAATTTATTTAAATTTAAACATTGCGATTCCGATTTTTTTATTTTCTTAGAGCATCATCGTCATCATATGCTCGATTTCGAAAATAAAAATGAAAAAATAACAGGCAAGAGACAATTAAAAGACATAAAATTATTTTGAAAATTCAAAACTGAATATAAAAGAAGAATCGAAAATGAATTGCAGTGAAATTTTTAACACAAATTTTTTCGAAGAGCAAATTTAGTCTTGCAACAGATATTGAGGCAGCAGTACGACAATTAAGAAAAAAAATAAATCAAAAGTTTTAACAAAATATAAATGAGACAAATAGAAAAAGGTGTACAATTTTGACAAAAAAAGTGTTTTAAGTAAACTTCTTTAAAAGCAAAATTTTATTTGTTTTATATTAAAAATAAATTTAAACTGATTTATATAATATTTGTAAGGAATACGAGTATATTTAAAAAGGATTTTTTAAAGTGATCTTGCCTAATTGTTTTAAACATAATTATATAACTTTAGCAAACAGCTAAAGAAAAGAATGACAATGGACTCGGACAAAGTTGTACGCGCCATGGCGCGTTGGTGGCAGGTAAATAAATTTTTATTTTTATTTTTATTATTTATTTGTTAAATTTTATGATTTTCATTGCTGTACACTCCTTCTTTTGCAAAATAAACATGTATATCTTTGTATTTGTACACACACCCCTTTCGCTAGACATTTATTTAGATTGTATAATTTATAATAAATTTCCTACATTGTGTTTGCTTTTGCAGTATTTTTATTTTAATTTACAAAAGCAGCTGTAGAAATCTAAGAATAGATTTGAGATATTGGATTGAAAGAAAAAATAAAAAAATATATAAATATTTTCAAAATATTTTTAACTAAATGTGCGAAATTTTATGTGAAAATAAAGATTGAGAAGTTTTTTTTTAAGACTAGTTTAACAGTGGAGCGCGGGAAAGGTTAATAATGATATGGTTGTTAGGATTTTAAAAGGGAATCGTCGAAAAGATCTGGTTTTGCTCAGGTTCTCATAGTCAATATTAATTAGATTTTCAAGTAAAGTAGAATCATCATATTAGATATAACGAATGACCAAATTGTTCATACTTTTTGCTTACTAAACAATATTTAAAAATCCGTGAAAAGCGTGAAAAAATATCTCCGATGTAAAAGATACACAGAAAAAATATCTTAAATTCAAATGTTTAAATGAAAAAGAAGCTATCACAGAAATAGTAAAATTATATATCCCAAGTATTAAATAGAGCACTTGTTCTTAAAATATGAAAAAAAAACTTATTTATATAATGAAACAAAAAATTTTATAAAAAACACGGTACTGTTAATTTTCTTTTTGTAGTAGTTTTCGGTCCATAAAGTAAAACTTTGGTTTTTGTAAATTTAGTAATGAATCTAAACATGATTTTTTATTGAAATAGGACTTATGACAGAATTAATAAAATCAAATACCACAATTAATGAAAAAAATTTGTTATTTTTTATTTTTAGAAATTTGAGCAAAGAAATTATAAAAGCAAATAAAACAATCAGAAGCAATCAAAAAGTAATTTCAGACAAAAGAGTGTTTGAAAAGATATTTTTTTCTTTATATTAACCAAGAAAATCTTTTTTATCCGGTATAAAGAGAGATATGGAAAGTAGAAATATTAAATGCGATAACATATAAAATAAAAACGACAAGAACAGTTAAAAAGCTAAGAAGAGAGTAGATCAAATTAAAAGATCTCGGTGGCCAATTTGTATCGTTTCTTCGAGCAATCACACGGTCAGGTCAGGAAAAAGAGGAAAAGGTCGATGGTATTGTTACTTGTGTGGTGGAAAGTGCCGTCTTGCGGAAAACAAACGTCGTCCACATCAATATCTTATGCAAAATAAGGTTTAATGTCGTTTGTGGAATGCTCAGTTTCAAATATTGACGAGAAATGGATGAACCTCAGCACTATCGGCTACAATAGCAACAGTCTCATACCAACTAATTTTACTTTACGTTTGAGAAATTTCTGCTTTTGAGCCTGACTTTATTTTAAAAATTTGTCTGACTTATTCTTTTTTATATGACTTTATTTTAAAAATTTGAAATTTTTAAAATCTGACTTATTCTTTTTTATAGCCCTACAAAAATTAACAAAATATATTTTCCGATTCCCAATGAATTCCGAAATAATACGCCAAAAGTTTTGTTTTCATTAGTTCCATTTATCTAGTCGTCAAAAATAACGCTATGGAAGGTTTTGAAATGCGTTTGAGAAATTCTATATACACATTATTGTTCTTATATAAAATCTGTCAATCGGATGTGAAGATCGGAAAATGTAAAACGTATAAGCTGTTTCTAGTGTTTAATTTTTTTGTTGATCCCAAAATATCCGAACCATTATAAAAAATATGTACCATAATTTCAATTTTATTTTTTATTTATTATTGCGTACATGGACAAAAGCCAAAAAAAAAATTGCGAAAAAAAACAACAACAACAAGAAAACATGTAATTAAATTAAAAGATGCGCTCGATTAAAAATTATACAAAAAATAAATACATTTTAAAAATTTCTTTACTAAATTAACGAATATTTAAAATGTTAAAGAAATGTAAAAATTATATACTTTTTTCAAAGAGAAATTTTGAAAATGTTTCAAACTTTGGCGCCATGTAGCCATTGACGTTTGAGTTCGTTCTCGTTTGCCTTTTATTTAATTCAGCACGTGCAATAATCCGCCAGCAACTTTGTGAAAAATTTCATTGTTATTGTTGTTGTTGTGCATACCTTAAAACGAAGAGTATTCATTGATTGTGTGAATTTTTTGTCATTTTATTTCGTTGGTTTTTTATTTAATTTTCATTTATTAAAAAAAAGAAAACAACTAAACTTGAACTTTACATTGGGACCAAAGTCCATAAAATGTTTGAGACAAAAATGTTAAAAGGAATTTCATTGTGATTTATTTTTTGAAACTTTTGAGAAGAAATAAAAGTAGGAAGTGCATTTAAATTTGAAATAATAAAAGAAATGATGTAAATTAGTTTGGTATTCTTCTTTGTTAAATTGTTGTATAAACTAAAATGGACAGTGGTATTGCAAGTTTAAGATCTAATAAGTAAAAAGAATATTTTTTAATGAAGTATTTTGTAGTACTTGATTGGTCTATTACAAATAAGCTACAGGTTGTCGTTAATTGAAAGCTAAATTTTTTCAAAGTATCTATAGTTATTAAATAAGTTAAAATAATAATCGAAATTTCACTTTTAAAACTTATCTTATATTTCGAAATCTATACAATTTTTCAAAGACTTGCAAATATTTTTGTAACCCCAAAATGCAACATTTTCATGGGTCTTCTTTCCTTAGAACTTTTTTGTGTGAAATGTAGCTATTAAAGTGTCGTATGTTGTATTTTAAATGACACTGATTATTAATGCAAAATTGTTATGGAAATATTTTTGATACTGGATTCACTATGAAGGACTACTTTTTATTTTTAAAAACAGTTTCATGCACGATTAATTCGGAAAATAAGTTTTTGAGCAACGATTAGGAAAGGAAACGTGTCTAACTTTTCACTCACGACCATGCACGCGCACGAGTAAATAAAGTTAATCCTGCACGCTCACACATACACTACTTTGCTACTCTGGCTCATGTTTGTGACAGCTCCCGTGAGTTTAAAGAAAAATTAATCACAATTACAAAGACTAATGATCTCAAAATTTTGGCGAACAATATTTTTAAATTAAGGATAGCATGTCTTTATTGCAGTGGGCAGTGCCACGCCTATGTAAAGTAAATATTCTAAACCAATTTTATTGAAACTTTGCACATATTTAGTTTTTGTAACAACACAACATTATGGTGCCACGCCCATGAAAAATTAAATTCTGCTGAAAAATTAATATTATTTTTCTAATTGATTAAAGAGCTTGATGTCACTTTTATCGTCATTTAAAATTCAAATATCAATTAATTAACAAATATTATAATATAATAATATTATTATCAGTAACACCCCCCAACTTGATGGTCTTAGAGTCGGTTTTTACGCATATATGTACATAGATCTGAATGTCGGTACTCTTAAACCCTCTTATTGCTTTGCTTATGTTTTAATTTGAACCAATACTTACATAAGTGAATGCGTGTACGTGTGTATTTTTAGCATTTGTAGTGGTGTCAACTTTATCAGCCTTTTATTAATTTAATACTGAACCCATTTAAATAATATATAGTCGGGTCACTAAGGCACAACAATGTTTACCATTCGGTAAAAGAATGAAGAAAATCGGTTGGCAAACAAAGGAGAAAAAGGGCTCAAAAAAATTTGTCTTTGCCTATTTATATTATTACAATTAAATTTTACCAAAAATTTACAGCTTCTATTTGAATTTCAGTGATTTCTATCTTTTTTCAGAAATTGTTTTTCAGAAATTATATTACCGAGCTTTTCAATCACCTAACAATCATGTAAAGATTTTACTCATGCACGCTCAATCACACAAAGCTCATTTATACTCAATGGCATTAGTTGACATGATTGAAGAAAAACCTTAATCACTATAACGTATGATCGTGCGTATTCATTATTGATTCATGTCAATTACATGATTCGTACCCAGTACTGTATCGATATAGAAGAAAACTTAAAAATTATGCGCACATATTAGAGCCATTATTGCAAATTCTTAATAGTAACTTCGGATTCGTAATCAGAATCGCACAGGGTTACATGCCATAATGGCCAATGTCATAGTATTCATCGTCGTTATGACATATAAAAATATGCTGTAGATTCCATGGACGTTATATCGCTTTTGAAAGTGTCAGAATGCCCGAATTTTATAAATTTAAAACTAAAATTTCTCAATTTCATATGGAATTTTCTCTATTTCAAATTGAAATTCTCAATTTCATTTAGAATTTTCTCAATTTCAAATTGAAATTCTCAATTTTAAATTGAAATTCTCAATTTCATTTGGAATTTTCTCAATTTCAAATTTAAATTCTCAATTTCATTTGGAATTTTCTCAATTTCAAATTGCATTTCTCAATTTCAATTGCAATTTTCTCAATTTTAAATTGCATTTCCCAATTTCAATTGGAATTGCTTCTTAGAGCAAAAATTCCAAGACAGGTCTGCCTTCGGCCTTAGCGGTTTTCTCCTGGTTATTTCGTGGTTTCTTTGAGTAAAGAATCTTTGCCTAGCCATTTGATGGCCGGGCTTAGGAATAAGTGCTGTCAAGCTCTGACATTAAATAATCACCAAAATTACTTATGCCTCTCCAAGAATGGTTAAAGCGATTCGTTTAGAGCTGAATGTACTAGAAAATATTTATTAAGTACACATGTACACCACTCCAATCACGACATCAATTTGGATCACTGTGTTATCGCATAAATTTATCAGTTATTTAAAAAAAAATCTTATTGTAGTTGATTACAAGACTTCTAACGATATCTTGTTTCGTTTAACTTAGACTGTCAGCCAAGAAGACAATGATCCAAATGCCCGCAACCCCATGCTGTATGATCCACTCCAGGATGGAGTGGTTAAAACATCAAAGAAAATGCAATATGTGGCTGCTTTAATAGGTAATTTTACATTAACTGCAAAAAAAGCAATTTTACTTAGAATTATTATTACACTTCTTTCAGTTTGTCTTGGCGCCGTATCGGCAGGCACAGCATTGGCTTGGACCTCGCCCGTTTTACCACAAATCAGTGCTCCTGATCCAAGCATTAATACCACAACAGCTGGCAATTCAACCGATACTAATACACCAGAATTACAATTGACTTTAAGCCAACGTAAGTCAAATGAAATTATTGCGAAAAATTATAATGAATTGTCATTTAATTTAACTGTGATTAAATTTTCAAGTGTCAACCAAATACTATAATGAATCCTCTGCGGCAATTAAAGTATTATACAAAAATACTATTGTTTGCAAACACTTTTCAGAGATTTCAAGAGATTTGATTTATAAAGTGCAGTTGGTAGAAGTATTTACTAAAGTGTTAAGTTTCCATATTATACAGCCACTTGTTATGGTGTTATAATGTCCACTTGCTATTAAATAAATAATTAAGTAGTATTGGATTTTTCCTTACTTTGGTAGTACATATGTAATCTAAGTAGTATGTCTGATTATATAACTATCAAATAGTTTTGTGTATATTAAATTAACGTCATCCATAGTTAGCTATTATTGCTAGTTATATATGTATTATGCAGAGTTTTAAACAAGTGATTTCTTATTTTACTATATTTGACTAACATTGACGTAGCAAGTTATGAGATTTATCCTTCCATTTCACAAAAATAAACACAAATATTGATGTTAAAAAGAAAAATTCTAAGAAAGACACAACACTACTCTTAGAATAGTCTCAATACTTTTGTGTCAGTTGATAACTGCAACAACTTTCTTTGGAAAATGCTATTTTTACTGATTAACAGAGTTGGTCATTCTGTTGGCCATTCTGATTGTATTTTTTTTTTGCAATGAATTTGTTCCTTTAGTTTACTCTTCTGGTAAATGCTTTTTAAGCAGCATGTGCGAACACTTTAAATTATATCTTGTCGTTATAACAATGCATGCCACACAAATGCAACGTGTATTAATGATTTATGTACGTGAATCATTGCTAATGTGAAGTATTTATTTAATAGAAAACTAAATATTTTTGATTTTTATAAAATTTTCAAGTAATTAAATAAAAACCTATACTAAAATAAATTACAAAATACGGCGCCAGGTTAAACAATCAAATGAAGAGTATCTAATATTTGATAATCAATGTGCGTCAATTCTTACTGAAAACATTTCCGTTTAGTGACTCAGTTGGATATTAAATAAGGTGTCGCAATACAGAATCCAATGCTGAACGTTGGACATTTTTATATTTAACAAAAAATAATTAAAATTTTTAAGTCCTGTTTTTGATGCTACAAATATCTCAAATTTCTCTTCTCAATATGTGCATGTACATTAGGGTCATTCATCTCCGTGAAAAGTTAATTTTTTTTTTAGATGCACAATGAGTCTAATGGCAAAATTTGTAGCTCTTTTTATTGAAAACTTGCAATATAATAATTTTTTGAAATAGTGAGTTAGTAGAAATTATTAAATCATCACTTGTCTTAAGAAAACAATGAATTGCAATTTTTTTGATAAAAAGTGAAAGAAATGTTAATTTTTTTTTAGAAAAGGAAATGGCATAAGTATAGAAAAATATATACAAACTGTAATAAGATCATAATTTTAATTAGGGAAGTACAATTAATCAACAGTTCAAACAATATAATTAATCAAAATCTGATTAATCGATTATTTGATTATTCAAATTCGCGATTAATCAATCAACTCTGATTTTTAATGTAGTCAATAGTCATTTGATGATTTGGCATAAGCACCAACAAAAATCAGGTATAAAGAATAACTTACCCACAACAAGCGATAAGTTTCTGTTATTGGAAGAATGTCACGAACAATTTAAGCCCTTTTGGAAGAAATATACATCATTTTCAAAAGAGTCTAATGGTGAGCTGTCTGTTGTACGAGTAATATTGAATTGATTTTGACGGTATGTCATAGGGAAGAAATTCGACGCTATTCAAGTATATCTTTGGACTTTTTACATACACATACTTAGCTCCACCTTGTTCATCAGTAAGACTTCTTAAAATAAATTTTGTTATAAGAGAAAAAAGACTTTAAACGTAAAAGAAAAATGGGTATTTCAATTCACTTTAAAAAAATCTCAGAAGAGTGAAGTTGCTCCCCTAAATTTGAAAAATAGCGTTTGAATTAAAAAAATTATTTATATAAAAATATTCATATGTATTTTTGAAGAGCGTTAATTTTTCTAGAGAATAAATGAATTTCGCGAACACATTAGTTTGGAGGGTCATGACTTTAGAAGTCCTTGAAAATAATCTGTATGGTAAAGGCTTATGTTGGAAGTGGCACAAAGCCTTTTTAAAAACAACTAATATTCCATTGCTGCAGTGGCAATTAGTAAGTTGAGTCTTACATGTTTTAGAAGATCTCTAGGGAATAGCGACTGAAAAGATAGTAAAAATTTTAAGCAATTAAATAGCCGCAAGAAGAGTTTGCATGCGTTAGTGAAAGTGTGCCCCACAATGTTGATGTTGCCGTGTGAAAAAAAAAATGGTTGAGTCTGCATCTGATAAACTGATATAAAAGTAATACTCACCATCACCCATCTTCAAAAAAAAAAAATACAAACAAAAAAATGTTTATAAAAAGTTCGATTTGCACATATAGTTATTTTCTGCGAAGATTTGAAAAATCATATAATTTTTGTTATAAAATAAACACATGGGAACATTATCGTTGGTATTTTGTAAACTCTAGTGGCGTTTTCTTTTCGAAAAAAAGTGCAACATTTTCTGCCCTTTTTAGTGCTTGTGTGAACCGGGACTTATTGAGAACTTGCAATATAATTTTTTTTGAAATAGTGAGCTTATTAGGAATTATTAAATCATCACTTACGCGGCAAAATTTTTGTCTTAAGAAAACTTTGAATAGCATTTTTTTGATAAAAAGTAAAAGAAGTGTTAATTTTTTTTTAGAAAAGAACAGGGCATAAGTCTAAAGAAAGCACAAAATAATTAAAGTGTTCATTAGCGATTTTTTGAGAATTGCTAAAATTTAGTTTCTTTTCTTTTAATTTATAATCGCACTTTTTCCTCAAATTAATATTTTGCATATTCAGTAGTAAATATTAATTGTTTTATTGAAAGCACAATGAAATTTATTGAGGAGATTATTTTTGAACCTTGAAAGATCCCTTGAATAGTACACACATCACTATCGTAGAAGCGTGTAAGTGTATTATTTCTCGTTGACGCAAGTATTCTCAAGGCCAGTTGCATATTTCAGAGTTGAGGTCAGAAATGAAAACAATCAAATCTGACGACTTCCTAATGGATTGATAAAACATAACGTCATACGTTAAGGCGTCTACAACAATTAGTCATTTTAGAAACCATAAAACTAAATTTAAAAATATCAGAGGATATTGGCTACAAATGATAACGTGTCGTCTGACTGAAAATTGTGCCAAAAAATTATTAAATAAGAAAATTAACTGTAGCATTTGTAATGGAAAGTTTTTGCAATTGTTTTCAGTTTCTATTTATAACTGAACTAATTGAATAGCACTTAAAGTAATAAGCAGTGTTTTGATCAAGTGATCTATTTGTCACAACGCAGTTGGATTTGTAACCTTGAAATTGAAGTCCATTCTAAAGTATCGTTGTGGCAGTTGGAGGTTTTATTCGTTTTCAAAAATGGGGAAGTCTATCATAAGTCCGCTATTTATAAACGTATTTGAAAAAAAGTTTCATTTTATATAAAAATGTATGTGCTGTTGTCCGTCTGTCCGTTCGTCTGTCCATCCGTCTGTCCAAGTCTGTCTTGGTGTGATTTATTATTTAAGACTTGTGGTTAAAAACAAAAAGTTTCTTAACAATTCTAGCACACTTTATTACGAGTATATAGTTACCCAACTTAGACAAATTTATTTATCTTAATAAGTTCAATAATATGCTGTAATGAGCTGCTAACAAAATAGTACTTCAAATTGCGCTAAACTTGTATAAAATTGTTTTATCATTTATTAAATACAATGCGAAAATCAATCAAGGGTAGAGAACCTTGATAAATAAATTAAATAACAAACTTTGGAAAGATTAAAAAATCAAAGTACATAATAAATCGTTGTCCAATGAGAGTTGAACAAATTTGGGAAAATTAATTTAATTGCATAAGAAGAAATAGGAATACATATTTTTAGTATGACTCCTTCCTCTTTCTTTTCTAAAAAGTCCGATTTCTTGCCTTATCAAGTTTATTTCTTATTTCTGTTACAGAGACCTGGGTTAGTTCTTTGCTAGCTATAGGAGCCTTTTTGGGAGCTTTACCAACAGGTGAGTTAGTAAAAATATACTTATCGTATATCGTGAGTTTTTCACACAAGATGAATAATGATGCGACGAATTAATTCTGTCTGCATTATTAACTCAAAAATCTATTTTTTTTATAATTTATTTTAAACTACTATATCTTCTTCCAGGTTACGTTGCTGATGCTATAGGCAGACGCTATACTGCCTTGGCCATGGATATTCCATTTATTGTCGCCTGGAGCAGTATTATTTTTGCCAAATCAGCCAGTATGTTATATTTTGCGCGTTTTACGATCGGTAAGCCTTGCTGAAATCTTGCGACTTCACAACTTTGAACTACAAATTATATATTTGCATTTCTAGGCTTGGCAACCGGCAGTTTCTGTGTCGTAGCCCCCATGTATATTTCGGAAATCGCTGAAGATAGTATAAGAGGCACATTGGGTACTTTGTTTCAGTTAATGCTGACATTTGGCATTCTATTGGTTTATATGATTGGTGCTGTTGTCAGCTGGAAAACATTGAGTGTGTTGTGTCTAATGGTGCCTTTGGCATTGTTTGTTGGCATGTTGTTTTTGCCGGAAACACCAACATATTTATTGAAGAAGGTGAGAAGGAATTTCGTCAACTATAAAAATATATAAGTTGGAATACATATTCAATTAGATAATAAACACTCTGTTCCAAATCATCTAATCCCAATTTGTAAGTCTAGTTGAGCAGATTACTTTGTCCAGATAACTTTGTTCTGTTTTTTTATTCTTCTGGACATGTTGGAATTAATAAATTATTGCGATGAAATTTTCTCATGTTTAATTCCCTTTAAAAAAATATATATTAGCTTTAGCACAATGTAATAAAAATTATTAAGGACAGTACATTGCATAGTGGGACGGAATAAAAAATAAGTTGAAAATAGATTAGCAATTTCTAAATGGCTGGTTCAGTCGAGATGAAATGTCACATACTACTAGAACACATTTTTCATCTTCGTCGTTTCTATTTACCCGATTCACGAACTGTTATGATCTGTCCAGACAGAACATATTATCCCTTCATTTTATTGAACGCGGTTCATTGAAAGTTTTTAAATTCAGACAAAATTTTTTTTCAAATTCTGTTTACTGAAAAAATTCCATAAATTTCTTGTTGCATTCCAGGCTAAAATAAGGAAACCAACCAAAAATGTTTACTGAATCAAATAAAATAATGGTTTGAATTTTTTTTTTTTTTATGAAATCCATAATTCAAATAAATTATGAAACAATTTTATAACACCAGACAACGCATTTTAATGAAAAACATTGTTTATGTTGTTATTTTTAGTGCAGATAAAGAGCTCGAATAGAAACGTTTAATGAATCATATAAAACATTTTATATTATACAATATGAAAAACGATGTTCCACTTTATTTTGTATTTATAACTCAAAAATCGCATTCTTTGAGTTATGGCGCACAGTGGCTGAAAATCGTTTTTCATTGGCCAAAACTCTGTAACTTTTGAACCGATCAAAATATTGAAGTAATTTTTTTTTTATTGGATAGATATTTAGTTCAGCTTGACTCAGTTTAAATTTTATTAAAATTGATTGAGGACTTTTTAAGGAATTCTAGGTCAAAGTTGAACTTTTGAATTTTTTTTAACTTTTAGAGTGAAATATGGAATTATTATTTTTTTATTTATTAAAAAATTTGAATATTTGGAAATTAATAATAATTATAAATAATTTTTGTAATAATGAAATTTTTTTTATGTTACACTTAAAAAAATTGTACACTGAAAAAAATAGTAAAATCAACTGGAGATTTTGCTATTACAGAAAAATTTAAAATTTTTTGCTGACAAATTTGCAAATTTGTTTACACTCAAAGAATAGTTACACTTAAAAAAAACGTTAATAATATTATCTAAAAATATTGCTATTACTACAGAAAAATTTATTATTTTTTGCTGTCAAATTTGATAATTTTAAAAACATTTTAAAATAAAAACTGCAATAAATTTTAATAGCATTTGTAACAATGGTAGGTTCGTTTATTATTATTTTTTACTAACACTATGTTTTTCGTACTTAAATAACAATGAAAGGCAATTATAGTTATTATTCATTTGACTCAATTATTGATTGCAAATATTCCATATTTTGTTCTGTGCTATTTCTGTTCTTTAGTAGTTTTTTGGCTTCTTCATCTAAATCCCGATGTTCCACTTTCCATTGATTTCGAATACTGGAGATGAACGGATCTGACGTTGCCAATAATATATTAAATAGATCTTCATTTGTTGAATTCCTTGAAATTTTTCTAGTATTGTGCTCTCTATAAAATCTGTAATCCTTGTTCCTTTTTTCCTGAGCCTCCTTTTGATAGATCTCCAAGTGGCACCAAATGATATTTAATGACATCTTCTCCATGATAAAGGATTTTGTGAACTGTTGCAGACATATTTCTCCATGGGTAGTTGGTTGTGTATATTTTTGCAGTTTCCTTAGCATAATCTCCAAATTTTCTAGAGTCAATTTCTTCATTGCACGCATGTAATTCTAGGATTATTTTAAATCTGAAAATAAGGTTTAAAAGTCCACTCCTGTTATTTCAGATGCTGTTTCTGGATCTGAAAAGAATCTTCTTGCGGTATTGCCATCATTTGTATTGCCTGACCCTTGTTTTGGCTGATCTATAATCAATCCTAATTTGCGATATTCATCTTGAACATGTTTCTTTTTTGAACTTCTTAACTCTTTGTTGGTTTCGTTGTTTCTTATTGATCCTGAAGACCCGAAATCCAAATCATAATTGATTTTTAGTATGTGTTCCACGAATTTAAGTTTAATTTTATTTTAACGTAGCTAAGAACATCTTCCTGGTTTTTGTTTCTAAAATACTCTTCGGCCAGTTCTTTATAACTGAAGCTCTCCATATTTTTCTGAATATTTTTATTTGCGTCTGTTATGTTTTATCCGTACACTTAGAGGATTAACTGAGTAATCCCTTATCGAATCCGTAGTTTTATACATTTTTAGATACATGTTATTCACACATTGATCTTTAATTTCGTAGCAGGTAGTGCTTAAATTGCACAAAACTGCACATGTTGTCCAGACCTTAATATCAGGTAAAACTGATTAGTATCTCGCCAATATTTGTTGTTGTTGTTGGGTTGTTTTTTTATTTTTAGTGGTTTAATGTCCCGATTATTGTTATAAAATTGCTTATGACTTTGGTTGACCCTAACATTTGATAACAGGTAAATTTAGTAACAGATCATATGTTTACTGTAGAATTTTGTGATAATTTGTGATAATTTTATTACCAATTTTTGGCTGATCAAAACAAAGCCATTAAACCCTTTCGCAGGTATTATATTTAATTTTTTTAGTTTTACGTAGTCTAAAGTAAAAAACATAAACTTTTAGGCAAAAAAGTGAAAATTATATACACCATTGTATACGAGTACTTTGGAGTAATTTCATTAAAATGAAAAAAGTGTTCTACAGGCGGCTCGTGGCGGGTGCAAAAGTATATATAGCGTTAAAGAGGACACTTTCACCTTTCTCCGGGTGGTATACATTTCTTGTTCCCTTTTGTTCCCTAGAAGTTCTATTCCACTAAAGCTTAAATTTGAGAAAAATATAGTAGTTTCATAAATATTCCGTAACGCCCTTAATATTAAACGCTAGAGCTCTGACCACTTACAAAAACTAAAGACTATAATCCTACCAACATTATAAAAAAGACCGCAGGCCATTATCGATGATAACTTGCGAGTAGTAACCATTTATTTTTTATAAAAAACAAAAGAAAAACACCTTTTTCTGAAATTAAAAAAACCGTTGAGTTTGACAGCATGCCACGCTCACAATTATCAATAGTTTAACCTAATTTTTTGGCTACCTTAATCTGGATATATTAGCTGCAAAAGGGCGTAAAAATTTTAAAAATCGGTGACAAAAAAAAATTTGAGTTTTGGCCAATGAAAAACGATTTTCAGCCACAGTGTGGCGTAGTTGTAGCAAACGAGCGATATATTTAAGTTCTGATATCAAATCAAGATTTTTGCGCAACAGCTTTTCACCTCTATCTTTCTCTAATTTTATTGTCGCCAAGATCAACATTATTTACGTCTCTCTCTTTCTCTCTTTTTCTCATTACAGGGTCGACGCGGTGATGCTGCCCTATCGCTTAAATTTCTCTGGGGTCGTTATTGCGATTCTCGTTCAGCAATTCAGCAAATACAAGCAGAACTGGATCAGGCAGGCAGCAATGCTTCATTTATGGATGTTTTTAATATACCTGCTGCTCGCCGAGGACTTATCATTTCCATGCTGCTCATGTTCTTTCAACAATTTTCGGGCGTTAATGCTGTCATCTTTTACACGGTGCCAATTTTCCAGTCAGCCGGTAGTTCCCTAGATCCTTCAATATGCTCAATTATTGTGGGTTTTGTGCAGGTTGTCATGACATTCGCCTCATCATTGTTGATCGAAAGAGCTGGTCGCAAATCATTATTGCTCTTCAGCAGCACCATAGTCACCATTTGTTTGGTCATTTTGGGTGCTTACTTCAATATGAAAGAAAATGGTAAAGATGTTTCTTCATTGGGATGGTTGCCTTTGCTCTGTGTGGTCTTGTTTATGGTTACATTTTCGATTGGTTATGGTCCAGTGCCGTGGCTAATGATGGGTGAGCTTTTCTTGCCGGATGTTAAAGCTACGGCTGTGGCCTTGACCGTCATGTCAAATTGGTTTTCGGTATTTTGTGTTACGAAAACTTTTGGTTCCATGATCTCCGCCTTTGGTTCTGCAATGACATTTTGGTTCTTTGCCTTTTGCATGTTTGCTGCCACGATTTATGTGTTTACAATGGTGCTGGAGACAAAAGGCAAAAGTTCAGCTCAAATTCAAATGTGGTTGGGTGGTGATAAATAAATGCTGAGATTATTTGTTTCTTTGTTATTTTTTATAAGTTGTAATAATTTAATTTAATTTCCTTGTAGTCTGTAGATTAGATCAATTCTTTTTTTTTTTGCAAATAAAATAAAATCGAACAAAAAATCCTCATCAAATCGGAAATAGTTTAGTAATAATAAACACGTGCTAAACCTTTAAGGAAGTGAATAAATTTTTAATGACTTTATTGTGATTGTACACAAATTTCAAATATTTTGTTAATAGAAAGATAAATTAGCTGTCTTGTGCAAATTTTTTTGATTAAAGTGATTTTCTTTTTTTGATACTTTTAAGTTATTTATTATTTCATCAGTATCTTTCATTATTCATTAATTTATTTTGTAATTAAAACAAAACAAACTGTAATGTGCAAATATTTACATACATAAATTATTTTTAAGTTGATTGCTTAGTAAAGAAGTAAAAAAATTAATAATTTAAAAATTTATTAACTATGTTTACTTATTAAGATTAATTCTGTTTTTTTTGTAAAAATAAATAAATACTTTTCATTTGGATAGAAATGGAAAATGAAATTATGAAAAGTTTTTTTATAGTTAATTTGTCAGCAAAATTTAATAATAAATAATATTAGATGTGAAGTAAAAAATCTACATATTTTGCTTTCCTCGACAAAGGTTCATAAGCGAATTCTATCTCCTGCTTCGAAATATGATTCCAGAAAGGATCATTTTGGTTCGCGATGTCCTCTTGTTTTTCCATTATAAAAACTTAAGAAATGTGTTAAAATCACGTCTCTTCCTTATATCATTGTTAAACTTCGATGTTGCTTAAACGAAATCGTTAAATGAATTCAATAAATGAGAGATTAAAACTTTTATTTTGTAAAACGCAACGTTATGCGTTGAAATTTTATTTCGAATTTTATGTTGAATTTTATATTACAAAAATAAATTACAAAATAATACGGTAAATTATTTTGTATTTAAAAATAAATTGAGAGATCTTTGGCTTCTAGATGCTTCCAGAGATGCTTGGCAGTAGATGCTTCCAAAAACCTGCTATAATTTTTACCGAATACTTAAAGGATCATGGGAAAAGCTTTTTTTAAACTAAATTATTTGTGAGTTCTTGAAGATTTTTAAAAATGACTAAATTAATTATAATGCGTAATTTTTTAAACTGTATAGTTTTAATTGAAAGTTATTTAATCAGGCTTCAGTTCGAGGTTTTCAATTGCTAAATCAAATTGTCAATTTAGTTTTAATTATTTTATTAAGAATATTAGTTCATGGTGATGGTTTTTTATTATTTATTTATTTTATTTTATAATTTTTTAGAATTAAAAGGTAAAAAAAGATTTAGAATTTTTTTAAAATTCTTCGTATTTCAACAACCTTGGACTGACAGTTGCAATTTGGGACTTTAGAGTTTAAAAAAATAATATTGTAATTGCTTTCTAGCGTGCAAATGGTTGGCCATTCTTTTCGTTTTCACTTTCCATGTTTGAATACTTCATGCGCAATCCTTTTCGGCAACTAAGCCTACCTCCCTCTCTCCCTCTTTCAGTTATACGTTTTTTCCACCTTTATCAGATACTGCCAGATGATAACCTCTAAAAAATCATACGTCTTTCCTTATCAATTTCAATTTTATTAGCAACTAGTTCATGTTGATACTTATCTTGTTTCGGTCATGTACGCTTCATTTTTTTATATTATGCGATTGTAAAAATCAACGCCCCTTAAAAACAAGATTAAGTTTTAGCAAATTGAATGCAGTTCCCTTTATTTATTATTATTTTTTTATAGAAACGTGACCTGTCACGGTTATCGGTACTGACTGAAACAAAAAAATCCACCAGGGGATGCTGGTTCTGGGTTTTAATCAAAACTTTACAATAGTTGACAATATATAGTATTCTAATAAAAATGTACGAGTAAACATACAAATTCGCAGCTAAAACAAATAAAATTTAATGTAATTCATTACATGTCTCTTGCGAATGTTTATTATTTATTTTATTTCCTTTATTTTATTAATTTGTTTACAACATGTTTTTTTATTACTTCCACACTTTGTTAGTATTAATGGATATAAACAGTGATTTGTGGTTGTTTGTTTTGTACTATTAAGTTAACCGAGATTGGTTAACGTGGTAATTGAATATTAGAGTTTGAATGTGTATGACTTACACGCATCAAATAATTATTGGCGGAATTTAAATTATTTAAATTATATTCTATATTTAACTGTTTCAATATTTAAGCGGCTTTTTAAATTATGCGAAAAATGTTTAGGTAGGAAACAATTTAATAGGAAATAATAATTTGAATTAAATATTTTAAAATGCGTGAGCTATAAAAGTGATATTAAGTCACACAAATTTTGAATGCCAAGTTAGATTGTTGACTGTGTGACGTAATCAATTACTTGCAATTTACAGGTTGACAACAAGTTTTTTTGTTAAAAGTACGAGTAGACGTAAAATAATTGAATAAATAGTATAATATTTACTACGAGGGTTGCTGATCAAACATATTGTGTTATTATTTACTACTTGTAAATAAATATATTGGTTGCCGAAATATTTTGCTTACCGACCACAACCTTTTCCTATTCTTCCTTGATCTAGTTTTTTTTTGTAATTTTCAACAATGTATTTAAAACTTTATTTAATGAAGCATAAATTAATTTATTTTATGATTTTTTTATGAGTTATGTATATAACTTATTATACATACATAGTATTTTTTTATTTAGCGTGATTGTAATGATTCTTATTATTTATAAAAACTTTTGAATTTTTTTTCTATACTAAACAACAGTCTTTGTATCAATCACGTGAGCGTGCATGACCGTTAGCATAAAAAATTTAGCAGTGAGTGAGCGTACTAGAGAAGATTTTCGGCATTATTATTGCGAGATTTTTTTCCTTTATTGTAATTTTTTTCATATAATTTATAATTATTTTATTGCTTTTTTTGTATGTATTTTGTGAGTTTGAGTTTTCGTGATTATGACTAACTTTTTTCCGCTCGTGTGAGCGCGCATGAATGTGATCCAAAAATATAAGATCGTGCATTTAAATTATATATTTTTTATCGTGAGCGTGCATGAACCCGAGTGAAAAGTCACTCACGGTTCCATCTGTAAATTGAAGAAGTCGTTTGGTATTGTTTATTTATTTTTTAATTTAGGATCATAATTAATACTTTTTAATATACTTTTGTAACAGTATGTACTTTTAATTTCCCGCTTTAACGGAAAAATTTCCAAAATTTTCCTGGTCATTTGAGTATGTTTTTTCCAGCGGATTCCCTAGTCCCAATGTGTGTACATTAATTTAATTGACGATTAAAATATATTAATTTGTTGTTTCTTTTTTTTTCTCATAATTTGAAGTATTTATTTTGATTGATAGTAATTGTAAAATTATCATCATTTAATTAATTTATGTCACATGTATACACTTTTTGTTTGAACTTGAGCAATTGCTAACAAATTTAGTTGGATGACCAAAAAAACAAAACATCTGTTTTAATATTCAAAATGTGTGAAATTAAAATATTAAATCAAACAATTAAAATTATTAAAATAGAGGAGGAAGTCAAACAACAATATAAATTTTATAATTAATTAAGAAAAAAAAAACCTAATAATGGTTGACAACATGGCTTAAACTTGTAGTGTTGTTAAAAAACTAAGTAATCGAGTTTGTTATTTTTATGGTTCAATTACACAGACATGATAATTAAAAAGAAACAAGTTTTTAGGCAATGTCTCAGTGAGCAGAGCGCTGGCGTTCAGATTTGAATCATCGTGGACTCGAACCGCAGCTGAAGGATACATTTTCCTTCATTTTTATATTTATACATTTACATGATTGTTAGGTGTAAATAAGTAGATCTTTATTTCTTGAGCGTAAATAAGTAGACGAATAACTATATACTTTCTATGTTAATGTAAGTACATTTCTAAGTAATAGCGCATTAAATTTTTTGACATACGAGTATTAAGTAACTTTTTGTGCAGCGGTAGTCAATGAATTTTGACCTTTTCGTATATTTACTAACGTAGAACTTTGTTTTTAAATACATTTTTTTGAGAATATAATTGTATGAAAAAACAGTATATTAATCGATCATTCGATATCGAACGCCATAATCTCTTACTAAGAAAACTCGAATCAGCTCGATATCCAAAGCAAGGATTAGAACCCAGAGTTATCGCAGCGGTTGCTCTAAATAAAGATTTCTACTTTTAGTGAAGTTTAAGGATTTTTTTTACTGCGCTTTTTTAATTTTTTATACAGCGAAAATTTCCCCCAATTAAAAAATTAGCCCCAAAAATATGAAAAATGTCCCCATATAATAATTGTTATTTTTAGAAGAAAATAAATAATAAAGATTTCTACTTTTAGTGAAGTTTAAGGATTTTTTTTACTGCGCTTTTTTAATTTTTTATATAGCGAAAATTTCCCCCAATTAAAAAATTAGCCCCAAAAATATGAAAAATGTCCCCATATAATAATTGTTATTTTTAGAAGAAAATTTTGGGTACATTTTTTATTTTAGGGTCAGAAATGAAAAATATCAACACACTTATTTGAGTACATTTTTCCCAGTTTGTATGCTATTTTTAATATTCCAGTTTGAAGCCGTTAAAAATATATATAATATATATATTGTATATTATACAGTGGAACTTCTGTTACTCGAATTTCCTCCAACTCGAACTAAAGAGATTGACAGCAGGTTTAAAAAATAGTAAATAATTTACGATTCGAACTTCCATAACTCAAAGTTATCCATAACTTAAACGGAAATACATATGAATTTTATAACTCGAATAAGTTTGGTTACTTATCAGCTGGGCTGGAGCATACATCTTATTGATCAAAACAATAAGAATTTAATATTTTTATTCTAACTTTAGCGAAACGGAGAGTGATGGAGATGGTTTGGTGGAAGAAAGTATTCATCAGCTTTCCGAACATTGAATTTATATTTACAAGCGAATGTCACTACAAATGATTAGCACTATAAGGCTTTGAACAAATTACAGCCATTTTTTTATTGAAACTAACAAAATTGTAAATTTTTAGTCACTCATTTCAGAATTTAGTACTCGTCTGTAAATTTAGTGTTCCCATAGACCAGTGGATTGTATGCTAGACGATTAGTCGTGGTACGCAGATGCGGTTTCTGTCAAGACCCTGGGTGTTTCTGCAGACAGGCAAAAAGGCTTAGCCAGTTTGTGTCTCTTAAAAAACATAATAGTAGCCTACTTATTATATGTTGTTTTGAGTAAGTGCTTGTTTTAATATAAGCACATGTTTATAACTAATTTTCTTTTATTATTTAACTCGAAGTCTCCGTATCTGTAATTTTTTTCTGTAGGAAAATGATGTTTCGTGTTAAGGAAGTTCGACTGAATATTTATTAAAATTTATTTGAAAACACCTTCGTTTAGATTCGCATAAAAAGAAACAAGTTGCAAGAATTGATCGCTTATATATATATTTCCAGTATATCCAGAGGAAAAAAAGTTTTGATTCACATAATCAGCGTTAGGGAATATCAGTAAAAACAAGAACTTCTTGCCTACTACAAGTTTAAGGAAAAATCATCGAATATGAACTACTTTTATGCTCAAGTTCAGCATTTTGTTAACTTATTTGCAAGTGGAACTTATTCATTCCAATAATTAATCATCAGAGATGGAATTTTGTACTACCCGAAATTGATTTAACTTGTAAGAAATGAATAAGTTGCACTTTTCATATTGTAATGCGCTAAATAATACGTCAAAAGTAGTAAAATCGAACAAAGAACGCTGATGAGATGGTGCAGCGACCTCAAAATCCGTACTGATCCGTTCTTCTAGTCTGATGAATAATAAAAAATTCTTCCAAAAAAGTACTGCCTTATTAAAATAACGAATTTAACTCAGATTTGAACTCAAGCCAAAAAATTCATTTCAATATCAAATTCAAAAATACTTAACATTAAAAATTTATATAAAAATTTAAAATAAAATAAAAAATCTGTATTCATGTCGCTACCTTAATATAAATAGGAACTAACAATACTTTTTTTATATAATTTTTTTGCTATTTTCCAATAGATTAAGATGATCCCATAATCCATCGAAATATGCAAAAAACTCGATTTTGGAAGAAAATGGTTAAGGCCTTTCTACATTAAGGTAACGATATATTTTTTACAAAAATTTTACTTTAACAAGATCGATGGTTTGTATTTGAAAAAATTAATAAAGTGATCAATATATTTATTTGTTTGCGATTTAGCTCTAAACTTCAATGAGCCGAAAATCGAAGCTCTTAAGCAAGCTTTTTACGAAAACCATAAAGTTTTATTATGCTGAAGAGTATATACGAATCGAATATTAAGAAGTTTTATTATTCATGATTTTTTTAATATTGGATAAGCATAATATTTGAATATTAAACTTTACAAAAGAGAAGCAGATCAGATTCCCGTGAAGAACCCCCTGATTCCATATACAATCCCAATAGCTTTTATTTATTCCGTATTGACTCAGAATAGTTCAAAACTAATCAGATAACCATTTCATAATCTAACAGCACCCCACATTTTACTTTTTCTTTCCTTAAAAGTAGAATTTAAGCCACACAAAGTGTGACAATAACCAAATAATTTTGACGTCATGATACTAATAATTATGTGAATTTCAAATTATAGTAAAATCATAATTTAGAGGCATGTTTTCACATGTAATTGCATGCATACATACATACATATTTGTAGTAGATACAATACTTAAACGATTGTGGGATGTAAATACACAAATTATTTCTTAATTTATTTTTATTTTTTATGTATGAAAAAGTTGTTTAAACAATTTGCTTTTTTTATAGTACATTGCACTGATCATTTCGATATAAACAATTTAGCAAAAAACAAAAAAAAAACAAACAAAACAAAACAAAAAATGTTTAATACAGAAAGCTGTTGAGATTTACAAAGCGACAGTTTTTTAAAATATTTTTTAGTACGAGTATAATACAAGCTTTAGTTGATTCTTGAACGCATTAAAATAAACACTTGTAGTGATTTTACACACCACGGACATCGAAGTGAATAAAAATACTTGACAGATATCAAAGGAAAGAAAATAAAAAAATATATAATACTGAAAAAAGAAAAGAATTAAGTATCAGTCTTTGACAACTAATAATACTTTTTACATACAATAAGTACGAGTACCATTTATTCTTGATTCTGGAATTATTTAATTTGGGACGAGTATTGAGTTTGCTGTGTTTTGTATCAGAATATCAGAATACACACTACACTAACGTTATATTATCGTTTATCGTTTTAAATAATACAAAAGAAATTTTTTCTCTTTTCAAAAGGAGATTTATTCATTCTATTCAGTGCAAAATTTTCCTTTCTTAAAGCTTAAGTGCAATAATCTCGATTTTTTATCTGAAAACCAATTTAATTGAAGTGGCCTAATAAGTGTTTATCAATTGTGTTGAAAACAGTTTTGCGTTACATTTCTGTTGGCCATATTGAAAAAAAAACAACTGGATACTGAGTGTTTACGGAAACAAAATAACAGGCAAAATGGGTAAGTTAATTTTGTAATTTAAGTTAAACTTATTATTTTAATGATCATCACTTTTACCTAAACTTTTGATCAAATCATAGAGGTTTTGTCAAAACATAAAATTAACTTTAATATCAGTAAACATATTCGAACAGTTTGGTAACATAAAAGTTTCGTCTTCTTCCGACAATTAAAATTTTTTAAAATTATTATCATTGACAAATGAAGAAATTAGTTATTTTTAATACTTTTAAAACTCTAAGCAGGTGATTTAATTAGTTAATTTAAAACATTTTAAATTATTGGTGTCTGTTAGGGCATTCAATTAGTCTGGTTTCTGGCTTTAGTCGGTAAATCGATCTATTAACTAAATAAGGCTTTTGTTTTAATCATTTAATAATCGGCTAATTTTGCATACATTGATCGGTCAATGGAATAATAAAAATTTTTTCATAAATCATTTAATTTCAATGAATAAAAAAGCATACTTAAATTATTTAGTTTTTTAAGATTTTATTAGTGAAAAGCAATAACAAACTTCAAAGAATTTGGAAAAAATCCCTTGTATTTCCATTTTTTTTCAAGATTTGCAAAAAGATTCTAAAGCGGCGATAAATTCCAGAAAATCTGTAAAAATACTTTTTTCTTTTAAAGTAACAAATATTTTCGCATTAAAGCACAGTGGGACCGATCGCTTTATTTTCAAGTGCATGCACTTATACGCGTAAATGTTACATACAGCCGCTCAGAAATTGGTTCATATTTGTAAGAGTTCTTACGGATTTTTGGCAGCCAAGGTGGTCAAATTTAACACCCTTGGAGCTCATCCTCGTCAAGAATTTAATTGTCGAATAGTTCCTCCTCTATAATTTTCATTTGCATCAATTTGCATTCGGATGGATCAATAGCTTCTAAGATACTACAAACTTATTATCATTATATTTTTCATTGGATATGAGATTTGGCATTATCGAATATAGTCAAAATCCCCAAAATACTTTTCTTTACTATGTATGTAGTTTTAAAATTAGAAAAAGATTCCACGGAACCGAATAATACTTGTTTGGTAATTTTGCTGAGGGCGAGCTGTGAAATTATTAAAATAATCGATTGTTCAATTAGGAAAAATGTATTTATATGAAATATATAGGAAAAAAACTATTGACTTTTTTCTTAGTTAAGTTCTGTGTCACCAGGGCACATTTTTTACTTAAATATTAAATTTCAATATAAAATTTTAATCAGTCTAGTGTTTTGTGGGAAATACAAATTATTACTATTTTTTCGAGAGCGATTGTATCTAAAGGTAAGATCAGATCAAGCAAATAGTTTACTTAATGAGTGCAACTATTAATTTGGATTGATATTTATTGTAATCTAAATAACATATCAGCAATCATGAATGACCACCAAAAAATGCGCTTCAACCCGAAGTCCAATTTGAGACGAATTTCACCCATAACTACAATAGGCGAACCATTCGCGGCGAATAATCGTATGGCTGTAGGTCGTATATCTGAAGTTTTTGCACGAAGAGGTAACACTGAGACATCGGCACCGCTGTCAACTAAAAAGGTATTTTGAGTGTATCTATCGGTTACTTGGAGGCGAAAAATTTTGCGATCTGTGGGGAACTCTTCGCCAGAATTCGCCACATGATTAAAAAGTCAATTAGAAGATTGGGTTGTAACTGTATTCACCTGTCGTTGCTTATATTTGCAAGGACTGCGACATTTTCTTGCGTTGCGGCCGTACTTTTTGTGGTACCAACAATCTTCAAGATTTGCGTTTCTGTTTTCTTGTGACGTTTTACGATACTGAGAGTGGTTCCGATTGATAGTGGGCATTCGGGAGCGTGAACGTGAACGCATGGTGAAATGCTCAAACTTTTTAGATAGTTCCATTAGGCCCGCGCGCAATTCGCTTATTTCGCTTGCAGCTTCTTTTCCTACTTTATTCACTTGATACGGAGATATAGCATCTATGATGGAATCAGCTATTTACGTAAATTCCGCAGCTGTGCCCGTTGACGCCGCAACTACCGGTTGTGCAAAAGTTGGTAAGCGTTTTGTCCAAAGACCTTTTATTGCCGCCTCGCCCACAGAATTACCTGCGACACGCCGCATTTCAAAGAAAAGCTCCGAGGGTTTTCTGTCGCCGAGAGGCATTTCTGATAAGAGACGGTTTAGTCTCCGGTGCTCACTGTCAGCAAAATGGTCTATTATTTTATGCTTGACGTAATCGAAACGATCAGCAGATGGCAAGGATGTTAAAACGTCAGCAAGTTGAACGAGTGTTTCGGGCTTTAACGCTGCGAGCTCCGTGGCAGCCTTCTGTTTGTCAGATGTTATACCCGATGCACTGAACCAGAAGTCCATAGAGAGAAACCATGCTTCAATGTTTGTGCTGCACATTTCTGGGAAAGGCAAACGAGCGTAAATGGCTGACACAACGTTACTGCTGGTTTGCAACGTTTGTGTGGGATCGTTGTCGCCACTTTGCGTATGCGTAATAGATGCGTCGGGTTTGGTTGCCATAATTTGTTCCTCGGGGTTATCAATTTGGAAAGGTTCAGAAGGTTTTGTTCGGCGGGGTCACCAATTTGGAAATGTTTGATATGGTTTTTATATTTCCAATTTTTATCTAAATAAAAACACAAATTTTGTTTTAATACTAAACTTATCCTTTAATAAAATGAGAATTTATTTTAACAAAACGAGTTAAAGTGTTTTATTTTAATTGATCAAAAGTTCCATGCGCGTGACGAAGGTATGTCGCTGACGTGTACGATAAGAAGGAACTAGAATTAAGAAAATGGAGTTTCCTTTTTTTATAAACACCGACTACCATGAGTAGCCGGTAGTAACAGGGTGCCACATATATTATTTAATAATTACAATTCTATCATCAAATATTTCTAAGTCTGACCGCACCTTAGAACAAGGCCAACAAACTATTATTTGAATTTTTCGTTATTTTTTTTTTAAATTACCACTTCAAAATTATTTCATTAATTTAGTTATTTTGACTACATAATCATTCTTATGTAGAGATTAATAATTAATGCCGTCATCATAAAGTTTAAGATTAAGACCAGTCTGAAGTGCGTTTTTGTAATTATAAACCTTCGTTGCCTGATAACACACTTTTTGAGGGTCAAAATGAGCACATAATTGAAATGAAATAAATAAAAATAAAAAGAAAGAGATTTTACTTGTTTTCATTTCACTCAATTTTGCAATTTTTTAAGATTAAAAAAATTCCTATTTAAAACATAACTTATTTTTAAATAAATTTAGTATAAAAAGTTATTGTAGACGGTTTGCAATCGTTGTGAAAGAATCTAAAGACTTATAAAAACATGGTTATTTAATAAAAATTTTATAAATATATGAAAAAAATGTTGGTAATTAAAAGAAATTTTATAAAATTGAAATATAAGAAAGCAAAATTTTTGGTGAAACATATATATATTTTTTTTTGCTCAAGAAAATCACATACATACATACAAATAAAACAATCAAGAAAACTTACGTTTCCTTCTCCTTTATACTCTTGAAAATATTTATAAAGAAAAAAAAATAATACATAAATAAATAAAATATTAAACCTGAAAATATTTTCCTTCTTGCCCCATTGATGGAAACAAAATGTCTTTTTGAAGGAAACGCCAATCTAATTGTGGCAATTATGTGCGAAACGTTAAGAAATTAAATTCAATTTTCAATTTAAAGAAAGTATGAAATATTTTATAAACGAGGGTGGTTCGCCACTTTACATCTGCTACAAAAGAACAGTAGTAAAATACCAGAAGTGCTTCGCATCCAATGAAGGCTTGTAGAGTTCCACTTGCCAGGAAAGTTGTCAGTATTTTAGGATAAATATGACTTAATTTATTTGAATAAGCTTAAAATTTACTCAGAGAAAAACATTTTCTAACAATGAAGAGAAAGAATATTTGGTTAATATAGCAAGGGAATGTGAAATATTTTTTCCAAAATTCTGTGCATTTTTCTTAATAGGTTCGGTTAATTTAGGATCACACTCGTATGCCGATGTTTAGCAACTTCATAGAACATGAACATTGTAAATAGGGTTTGAGATTTCCTGGACTTTTTCACCACCTGGGAAAAGGGAATTGAAAAATCGCAATAGCGGAAATTATGAATTTTCTGAATTAAATTAATTTATCAAAGTTAAGTTATTAAAAAGTAAGAATCGTATTCTAAATAAGCGTTATTTAGTAGAAAATTTTATTTTAAGACTGTCAAAATATTTAACAAATCAATTTCATTCTGTTTGTTATTGTTGACCCCATATTTTCAGCGCTAATCAAAATTCTTTCTCTTCCACTAAACTAAATCTTATTAATAATAACAGTTTGTAAGTTTGCCCAAATTTCATTGTTTTGCTTTTTCATTTCTATTTTAAAATTTTTCTTAACTTAAAGCTTCCACTAAGCATTCCAGACTTGTTTTAATTGTGTTCTTCACTTGGAGAAACGATTAAATAAATATTGAAAATTCGAGAGATTCCAACTAATATCATATGCATTTTCTCTTACTGTCATGGCTGTCTTTATTTAAATTTAAGATGACATTTAAAAGCTATATATAAAATAATATATACGCAATATATGTAATAATATATACTTTTAAATTCAATTTTTTCCGGAAAATTACAAAAATTTTCTCGGGTGCATGAGTGTGTATTTTCCCGGCAGTTGCCGATTTCCAAACCCTAATTGGAAATAGCAAATTGATCGTTGTTGAATATTTAGCCATAAAAATAGTATAATTTATTTACCAAGATGCAACAAAAAAAAAATAAAATGAAAATATAATTGACCACAATAAATACTCGTAGGAGTGACTGACTACTTATACTCAGAAAAAAACCCAATATAAAATGAACATGAAGAAAAGTTGATATCAAGTTATTGTTAATATGTTGAAAAAATTAACATTGTTTCAAGGTAAATCAATGGTTAATATTGTTAATTTAGTATTAAAATATGTTGATTTAAAATTAATCGCATTTAAATAACATTTTACATTTTACAGAGTTAAAATAATATCAGTCAATGTTTAATTTTGTAAATTCCGTTTTTGTAGTAATAATTACAGTTTTTCATATAAAACTAACATTGCATATAGTTGAAACTAGATAAACTATTGTAAAATCAACATTGTTATAAACATTAAAAATGATAATACTTTGAAAAAACTTTTGTCAATTTAAAATATTAACAAACGTTGGCTTATGTTAAATCAACATGTTAAAAAATTTAAATCAAATTTGTGAAATATTAATAATGACTGAAATAATATTAAAATAAAATTGCTGTATGTGAAAAAAATGAAACATGTTGAAACAACGTGAAACATGTTGAAATGAAATTAATTCATGATAGAGGAGAAAAAATCAATTTTCATTCTATCGCAGATTTACTTCGTATTTACTTCTAATTTAATTATGTCTGCAGCTGACGATGAGTTTAACAAAGTTTGTGGAAAATGTATCAGCCAGAGGAGAAAATATTAATCTTGTTAGTGACGTAGACGGAATTATTATAGTAAACATTCCAGTTGTTCAAAATACGACACAAGGTTCCCAATTAGACGAAAAATTGAATAATTAATTAATAATGGTAATATATATTTAAGAAACAAATATTTGTTAACTGCATTAACTGGTTGTCCCATTGTTAAACAACATTGCGTAAATGTTATTTCAATACAGGAACCATGTTAAATTAACATGGAATTTCCTGTAATTTTAACATATTTTAATGTTATTTCAATATGGCTGTAACATTGATTCGACATCCAATTTATTTTGATTCAACATGAAATTCATGATGTTATAAATTTTCTTAATATTGCTTCAATAGGAATCTTAACGTTAGTTTTACATGACAATCTCTTTGATTCAATTGATTTCTAGTTGTTTTAAAGTGGATAACTATAACTTTTATTTTACTTTAATATCATGTTAAATTAACATGAAACGCTTATGAAGCAAAATTGTTAACCAAACTAGTTGAATCAATCTTGTTTTAGTTGATTTTACAATGATTTTTTTCTGTGTGTGTACATATGCGCCACTTTATGAATTTTTAAAAAAATATGTACATATGTATATCTATGTGTGTATGCATTTCCAAAAAAAGTGTAAAAGATGGCAACTGCAGTAAAAACTATTTACCACCTGAAGCTAATAAAAAAAAAAAAATAATAATAATAAATAAACATCAACAATACTTTACAGAAAAAAGTAATCAAAATAAATTCTAAAGAAATAAATTAAACATATTGCCTAATAGCTGAACAAATAATAAATACATATATTTTTAATAGTTCTCAATATTTGAAATTAATTATAGAAAAAAATAAAAAGCACACCTTTACACAGGCTCATGGTTGGTTGGACGGATACAGCAAAGACGCACGAAAACGCTGATTATTCAAAATGCATAATTTTTTTTATATTATTATTTTATTTCATTATCAGGAGATGATTGTTTACACAAGCAACGAAGGAATTAAAAAAACACAATTAATGAAATATAAATTTAGGCAAAAGAAAAGATCAATTTTACTTGATCACCGAAAAAAAGTTATACATACAATATGGAACATTGGAACGAACATATATGAATCTCAAAGACAACAAAATTTATTGTGGCTAAAGTTTCCAAATGTTAGCTAGTATTGGCGTGTTATTGGCGTATATTCAGAAATCATAACCAATGTCGAAACTAATGAAACAGAAACTAAAAAATAGTTCAAAGATAGCTATAGATCTTATTCACAATTCAGAACTAGTGCAGCAACTGCTTTCAGCTGATGTATGAAATGCAACCCTGCATATTGGCATGCGGAGATAATAAAATGTCGATAATATGTTGAACAATACTTACTGTAATTAATAGCTTATGAAACTATTAAAAAACAATTTTTATTCTTTAAAACATTCATAAAAATGCAAAAAAATAATTTTTCTTTCATTGGACGCAATAGAAATCAATCAGCTGTTTGAATGTATTAGTTAGTTATCATTTATTTAGTAACAGCTTCACCCCATGTGCAAACTTTTCATGCTGAAAGTAACCAACTGTGAATAACTTAAATAGGTACTTAAAAAAGTTAACACTTAGTGGTCATTTCTGAATATGCGCCAGCCAATGTGTATAACTTCGGTTTAGACTAAAATTAGTAAATTCACAATTAATATCTGCAATTTTCACAAAATCTATAACAAAAAGTTTTGAAAAATAGAAAGTTCACTTTGAAAAAAAAAATAAAAATAAAAACGCATTAATCGGCTAAGCGATTAATTCAAAATTATATCAAACTCTTGATTGATTGAAGATATGATTATCACATACGGTTTGTCCACATATCGGTGGTGGGAAAATTAATATTTTTCTTTCTAAAATTTCGAGGCATTCCTTGACACTACACCAGTTTCGAAGATTATTTTATGAGAATTCAAAATTGTTTTATTATATTAAATATTTTTAAAATTTGTCTAAATTATCTTTCGAATTTTTCAAAATGTGTTTGGCAGTCTTTTCTTTCTCTTATCTCAAGGGAGTTTTTTTTGGCAAATTCCGTTTTAGTTAATCTTTTTATGTCAATAAAATACCACTATTGAAATTTATATATAATTTTGTCGAAAGAATGCTGAGAATAATTGATTTATCGCTTTTATTTCATTATACTCGCATGCTTGACATTTAAATAGATAATAAATAGCTAACAAAAACCCTGACGTCACAGTAATGAGTTGATATGCTAACGTACGAGTACGTATACATATATAGAGTACACACTTTTCACTAATTCTACTTTAGGGTTTTACACATAGGAATGCCATTAGAGGCAATTACTTAACATCTTCGGTTGCAAAAAAAGTACTTGAAAATTTCAATACATCGAAATCATGGAATGCACTAAACACTAAATGTCTGCAAAAAACAAATGAAATTAAAAAATGTTGGGGAAATTTTTCACTTTTGCGGCTACCTGAGCGCTACCTAAACGGTATTAAGAATCATTCCTAGAAAGTTCATATGCTCTAAAAAGTTGTTTATTGAGGTCTTAGGTACATTTTTATAGTTAATTGTTTTCTTGAATTTTTAACGGCTTGGTACCTATGGACCTAATCAGTAGAAAAAAGGTAAAAAATCGAACTTTTTCAAATTTTTTGTGATTTTCATCTTGAAGATGAAAATTTTTTGATTTTATATGTTCAAAATTTTTGTTCTTTATGACAAGATCTACTCTGCTTCAGAGAGTAAATCAAAATTCCGAACGATTTGCACGATATGAGCCTGAGAAAATGATCAGTATTTTGCAAAAATGACACCGAGGTCCCAAATCTTTGGGGGCCCATAAAAAAAAGTGCATGACTTTGGGCAAAACTGGGAGACTTGGTCTTTCATCACGTAGTGGCGTCCGTATAAGGTTATTTTTCCATGACTTAAAAAATTACACACAGTGTTATTCGCTAAAAACTTGCTTTCATGAACACACACACATTTAAAAAACGCATTCCTTCGCCAGGGGCTGAACTTGCTTTCATGAACACACACACATTTAAAAAACGCACTCCTTCGCCAGGGGCTGAACGGGCAACCATCTATTTTTATATATGATAAGTGTGCGCTCTAAAACTGCGCCACTCAGAGGATCATTTGCTTGTTTGTACATTTACTGGTAAGCAGTTATATAACTATGAAAAGTAACGAAAATGGAACTCTTAATAGAAGTCATTGTTAAGTTTTTGCTGGGTACATTTCCCAAAATAAGTGTGACAATTTGTTAAACTGACAAAACTTAAACGTGATTAAAATGTCACATACATAAGTTGATTACAACAAATACTAGATTAATTTTACAATTAAAACCGCATCTAGTGTGAAGCTTCCTTTACACAGTTAAACATTTGTTTAGATCTCTTTTTGTTGTTGTTGTAAACAAGTGTTTTATTACACTGTTACCAAAAACTTGCAACTGATTGGTTGAGTTCATTCGTTAGAATTAGACAAAAAATAAAAAAAAACGATGATTAGGTTGATCAATTTAAAAACATATAAATTTATATACAACAATAAAATATAGAAAAAGGTGATGATAAGACTGTATTCGTAGTTATTTGTTGTTATTGTCCAACTCATTGTATTGCAAATATAAATGTATCGAAGTATAAATGTGTGCATGTATGAGGTACTCCCCAGCTAACATTTTCGATCTTAGAAGAATCTTCCGCGATCGGAGCGGGCGAGTAAATTAATCGCCCGAGATGTTGGATTTCGATCGTGCAAGTTCAGTACAATGGGAGAAACTGTATGAAGACGACGAGTTTTCCATATGACTCGTCAACGATGGGCCTGGTAGAATCTTGTAAGACTCTTTTATTCTTACTTCAAACGAGCCTAGAATAAATCGCCGTAATAATTCTTCTACGATACTAGGAAAAGGACCGTGTAATACTCTTTTAAATAAAACGTGTTTTGTGTGTTTTATACTTTTAGTAATAAATAATAATAATAAATATGTATTTTAATTAAAAAATCACTTTGATTTAAAAAACAGTTCAATTTAAAAATACTTTAATCAAACGAACACTTTTTATTACCACTCTCCACGCCAAACTATCGCCAGAGAGCATAAACGCGAGTTAACATAAACAACAAAATGACTCGAAAACACATCATTTACAAAACCAATATACGAATCAGAATACTTAAACGACTATTGTGGAATAACATAAAAAAAACTCGACCAACAATCACAAGATCATCGCCAAAATGCGTAAACGACAAATAAATCGTACAACAATCGTAAGTAAAAAGTAAAGAGTAAAAAGTAATTTTACTCCAACAATCGTCTAGACCAGTGCCATTCAACCTATGGTACGCGTACCACTTGGTGGTACGCGAAAAATTTCCAGGTGGTGCGCGAAATCTTTTAAAATTTTTACGATTTCTATTTTGCAATTGGAAACAAAAAGAAAAATCATCATAAAAGTATACCTTTTTTGTAAAATTTTATTGTTTTTTATTATTAATAAATAAAATGGATTAAAAATTTTAAAATTGTTTGGTATTTATTGATCTAATTATTTTTTCAGTACATTATATTTTTTTGGTGGTACGCGAAAAGTTTGTCGTGAATTTAGTGGTACACGAGCCAAAAAGGTTGAATAGCACTGGTCTAGACGATTAAAAAAAGAGTCGCGAAATGATCGCGCTCGTCAAATAATCTTCCAAATGCTAGCTGGGTCGTAGTATATTCCCACTTATGCCGATGAGTTTGATTACAAACAGATAAGATCCAAGTACAAGTATTCACAATACAATTCGTTCTCCTCTCGGCACATGCACTCGTATCTATTAAGTGGTATTTGTAAGGAGGTGTTGTTGCTACATATTTCGTATTTTCTAATAGACTCCATATCGCTTAACGGAATCTTTATATTCTAATGTGTTGTGTTAAATACGTTTAATTTAGTTTTGATTTTAAGCAATTAAAGGTTAGTTATTTTTGATTTATGGCGGTAACGAAACTTGCACAAAATCACAATGTTGTAACGACAATTTAGCTATAAGTTAAGGACATACATCTAATATTTTTTTATCGTCAAAGTTTAAGAGAATTAAAAGGATAAATACGAATAGTAAAAATGGGAAGATATATTTTATGCAACAAAAAAAGGAAAATATTTATAAAAATAAAATTTCAATTAACTTACATTTCTGAAAGGACTTTTCTAAAATCTGAAAATAAAAAAAAAATAAAGAAAATGTAATGTGAAATGAATGTGTGAAATAAAAGCTTAAAATATACAAATATATTTCAATAAAATAATAAATGTATGAAATTAATATAAAATTTGGTGAAAAATATAAAAATATTTCTAAGACTGCCGCACTTATTTGAAAAAAGCTCATCAACACATTAAGAAAAAATAATTTAAAGTGCATTTTTAAAAGTTTTTCGACAAACGTCACACAAATAGTTAAATAAAATTGTGATAAATTTATGAAATTGCTGATATTGATTAATGTATTGATATTGTTAAAGTCCTCTTTCAGAGGTTTCAGTAGGGCCTTTTTAAGTTATTTATTTATAATAAAAAAATAAGTGAAAGTTTCCAAGGGAATATAATTAATTTTACGATTTTCTGGCGTTTTCTTGTCATCCGTCTGAATCGATATAAGTTTAAAACGCCATAAAATGGCCAAAATAATAAATGCTCAAAGAAACAGTGTCCTTACGAAAAGATAAATATATATCGTTGCTTTTATGTCACATAAATAAATAAATTTGGAGTTACTCAAAAAAATATTCTTCATACTTCTTTATCTGTGAAAAATAAAAAAATTTCGTGCACATATTTCAAGCCAAGCCGAAGTGGCATCGAAAAAGGTCAACTCCACTTAGTGCAATATGCTGACATTTTAGGAACTTTAATCACATTTTGCCAAATTAAATTTTTGTACTAGAATAAATCATTTTCTTAAGTTCGTTCATTTATTAAAAGAATTTGTTTAAATGCTCTGCGGAAATTGCAAAACAGATGAATAAAAAGAATTTCTCACAAATTTCTCATCACATAATTTGTGTCATGTCAATGCTCTTAATATAAAATATTGCCAGTTTAGCTTTTCCTACACTAAATTAAAATAAAATGGGTAAAGGAGGATAAATTAATGTAATGAGCCTTGCAATGTTTGCTGCACTTTGTCATATAACTAGTTAAAATTGATCAAATAAATCAAAAACTCTACTAGTTGACAAAAAACAAAAAGCAATAATACTTAAGTATTAATCAAACAAAAACAGTTTGTCTTAAGTAAAAACAAAAATTAGAAAGAAAAATGGTACATTAGATAAAAAACATCGTGTAGCAATGGGTTAATTTAACGAAAATTAGTGATGGTAAAATTTGAATATTGATCGTGGTGAAGTTGTCTTTGCTGTAAAAAAAACAATGGATAATACCTCCTACAATACAAATAATAACTCTCGTATGCTTTTTCGAGTGATTATTTGTATAAATACAAATTTGAAATCACATCAACCGAGCCACCTAAACAGTGGCGGATGTATGGAAACACACATGAACACTGATGATGGGAGTGGTAGCGGCTCCCGAAAAACAACGTTGTTTCTGTTCTGCCGTGTAAGTTGAAATTAATTGATGTTTAATTTTCCCTTGTTCCTTTGGAATATTGTCTCATGTCCAATTTTTTCTGACTAAAAATATTACGAGCTTTAGCCAAAAATAATAATCAATTTGGATTAAAAACCTAGGATAAATTTATTTTTTTCAAATATGTATTGTAATGTTAAATTAATATGTATATACGTATGTTATCGAAATTGGAAGCATAGGAAGCATTTTGTATCTGTTCGCTCCACAAATAATCTCCCATATGGTAAAACCAAAACTCCTTAATTCGATTAAAAGTCTATGTCTTTTGAACAATTTTTAGATTCTACAGTTTTCTTGGAATTATAACTAGACTAGTAGTAGAGTAATCGAAACAGGATACTTTACGTCAATTATTCAGTGATTAAACTTTTGAATAAATTCTGAGAGGCAAACATTTACCGCTCCTGTGACAATAACCGTTTCGGAAAATAAGAGTAAGAATTTTGCTTCAAAATTTCAGTCAATATTTGAGATCATGGCAGAAATAAAAGTTCATGTTTCACTTAATTAACGTCCTATAACCACGACAACAAAAAATATGCTACAAAAAACTGTCGTAACTGCATAATACAAAATGCTCAATGAATTTTTAAATATGCTTTCAAATGTTAAAATATGCAGTAAAAATAGGTCTTTCTTTTAATAAATATACAATGTTTTATTAAAAAAAAAACGTAATAAAAAATTGGTTCTGTTGTTATTCGCTGTACCGAAACTTATGCAAATACGTATTTATGCATATATACATATATACTCGTTATCAGGACATTAACGAATTAAGATAAAATCAATTAATGAACTGATTCTGGGGAAGTTTCTTCAAGCATATTTTTCAAGAGATATTGTTTTTTTATTAACCATTCCCTGAAACCATAATGTGTTTGTAAAATAATAAAATTAGGTAAATGGATATAATATATTTTCCCCACTCGTATTCTAATTTGTTAACAATTCGCTTAAATAGCTGATGTTCCCGCCCACTAGTATCCAAAGTGATAAGTGATCAAATTGCACAGACAACACTGATGAGATCTTGCGTCTTCGTCTAGCCGGATGATTAATAATTTTCCAGTATTACTTTTTTAATAAAAAATATTTTTAGTATATAAAAAGTTCTTAATAAAAAAATTTTGAAACTTCACGATTTAAAACTACAAAATTATGTAAATCAGAATTATTGTTTGAAGTTTGAACAAAAATTATTTTGTCATTTAACTGATCTTCGCGATTATTTATCCAATTTCAGTTAGCTTCTCTAATTTTAGTAAACTTTCCGAACTTTTTGCTTATTTACAATATCAGAGATATCTTTTACAGATATTGGCCATTCTTCACATCTTAGGTGATCTTTATAAAATGTTGAAAACTTTCTCTATTTTAGTATTTTTTTTTTGAATTTATGTGGTTTTTTCAGAATTTTGCTTTTACTCACAGTTTTAGGAAATCGTAACCTTTTTTGAGGATTTTTTGGTTTTAGTAAACTTTTACTATTTGGTGATATTCAAGTTAAATTGATATAAATTATATTTTCTTTTTCTTACTTACGGTCTTACAAAATTTAAAATATTTTACACTTTTATTCATTTTTCAAATTTTTTCTTTGACAAAAATTTTGTTTACAGATTTTCCGATGTTAAGCCACAAAGAACAAAAATAGTAAATTAAAAAACCTCTATTAGAAAAATTAAAAAGAAAAAAAAAACAACAAAAACAAGGAGAAATGCTCTAAAAATGCATTCAAGAGAAAATATGCATATAAATATGAATATAAGTAATTTATGAAAATATATGGTCTAAAGAATCGATGTCAATATTCTTAAAAAGTTCTGAAACGTATAAATAAATGTCCAATGAGTTTGTACTAAGCACAGAAAAAATATAATATACAGTGACCTTTCGATAATATGAACTAGCTTAAATCAATCGTGTTCATATTTGCAGAATTGTTGATTTTTGCGAATTTTATTAAAAGTTTGTACAAAAAGTCATCTCCTTTCCAGATAAAGTTTATTTCAAAATATATGAAAGTTTTGTTTGTATTGAAATTGTTCTTTGTTTCATTTTAAGAGATTGAACTATTTTCACTTACAAATTTAAGAATATTGAATGAAAAGCAATAATATAATGCATGTATAAATTAATGTTTTGCCTTCATTTGAAGACATTTCAAATATGTAGTAAATGCAATCAATTTGGATATTTCCCAAATTACATTACTATGCGGCTGAATTTCGGACACATTTTTCACATGATATTTTCCATATTTTAATCTGTTCACACAAAATAAACATTTTAGGGTAGTCAGTGCCAGAATCAAAGTGTTTTTGGGATGTTCATATATCAGGATATTCATATTAACGCCAGTAGTACACTGTATTAAATTTTTGGTTGGCCTGTTTATAACTATTAACGGATTTTAATGATTTTATGCTTCATTTGTTCCCAATAACATTGTCTCTTACTTTTAACATTAAACTATAAATAAACTATTTTCTTCACTTAACGAAACAATAGAAAATGATCAATTTTATAACTTGTACGTAGAATCATGCAATTTCTTCAACTTTCAAAGCTTGTAACGCAATAGATTTTGTTCTGATCAACAGAATTTATATATTACCTCAAAAAGCATGAACTCCTTTAAATTTTTTAATTTTTTCAAATTTTCCCGCACCTCTAATTGCTACCTAGCTCACATCAAAGTTTCAATTTCAATAGCGATCAAGTCACGGAACCGGAATGACACATCGCTCCTCACATAAAACCGTTGATATTAAAATAACTTTTTCGTGAAAGCGATCGTGAGCTGACAAAAAAATGTAAAAAAACTATCAACTGTCTGATCGCAGCATCCGAAGATTAAAATTTTTATTTTTGGTCTCACCATAAGTGCAAAATGTGACTTTCTTCTAACTAATTAATTAATTCGGTTTGTGTTTTTCTAATTCGATATTAATTTTTTTGGAAAATGTAATACTTCAAATACTATCTACACTCTACCAATAAAATATGTAATTCTGTTTACATATTCATTTATCAAAATTAGGTTCTACAGTTTGGTATCACACTTAATGTAATGTTCTTAGTTAGAGAAAGGTTAAAACAGTGTATAATTTATATTATAATAAAAGAAAAACAATTTTTCGCTGATATCTCGAATGCGATTCTTAGAAAATTTTTTTATTTATTTTCTCGTGTTTTTCTTGAGGTTATCGCACAAACTTTAAAGTATTTAAGCTAGTAATATTTTTATATCTCATCATATTTGAAATTCATAAAAAAATTTAATTTTTAAAAACTAGCTTTTAGATCCTTTTTTTATTTAATTTGGTGGAATATAACAAATGGACATATGCGAGGCATGTCCTTGGCCCGATTTAAAAAAAAAGTATTCTTCTTGGCTAATGTATTTTAAATCTGAGTGAGGTATGTACCCATACTTAAATGTTTACTTAGGATTAAAACATCAAATCGATTAATTGAATACCCAATTTCTTTTAATATAAACTGGTTTATGAATTTTCAAATTTTGATAAAAAAATTAAGTAACTTTAAGTTATTGGCATAAGATGAAAAATATGCTCAAAGATCTTTAAATCTTTGTCGCTGATGTTCCGAATGATAAGTTTAAAATAAATCTGTCCAGTAGCTTTCACATTTTTGCATTTACTTTGCAATGTTATTATCTACTAGGGTATTCAATAGGGGTGTCGTTCGAATAAAAATTATTCGAATAATTTGAAAATTTTGTTTTCATTTTTGTTTGAACGAACAAAAATTTTTCAATTTCGAATAAAGAATTATTCGAATAACGTTTTTCGAATAATCGAACATTCGAATAATTAATGAACGACGTATAAAATCATTAAATACTTTAGTATTGTTTCTGAATTGTATGGATTTCCTATCCAATATTAGCTTTTTACAATATGTCACAAGAAGCGAAGCAAAGGAGTACGCAAATACTTTGTTTTCACGATTATTTTGTGATAAAAACATGTATTACGAATGACCTCAACTACGATGAAGAACAAGTTGACGTTTCTGAGGTAACTGATAACGTTTTATTAACTGATCTAAAAAAGTCTATAAATAAAGTAAGAAATTGTAACGGTATTGCTGATGATCTGAACTATTTAGAAAAATTAGAGAAAAGAAAAAACAAACTTGATATGATCTTTAATGCTGTTGTAACTGTAAATTTTTTATTCTTTGTTCGTTCGAATTATTCAAACAAAATTTCAAAATTATTCGTTTATTCGAACAAAAAAAAATGTTATGAAATTTTATTCGAACATATAAAAAACACGAATAATTGACACCCCAAGTACTCAATCGATTAATTAAAAATTGCCTACTTTTACTTAACGATTAAATAGGCAGTTGTGATCTATTAACCGACTGAACAAAATGTTTTTTTTTTGGAGCATTTTATTTAATCTAACGAAACTATTAATTGACACTATTAAGTTTTGAGAACTGGCATAATGGAAAATTTGTTTGAGTTTAGATAAATCCAAAACAAGGACATAGAAATTGGATATTATCTATTAGCGACTGTTTTCGATTTCTCCAAAATTTTCGATAACTGAAAGAATTTTCTCTACATCAAGTTTCCAAAGAAAAAAACAACATTGTGTGATTGATTTTAAAAATAAAATAAAAATTATCGGTTGGAAAATTTATATTGGAAACAAAATACAGTTGAACAATGCTTTGGGAGAATTTGAGAATTGGCTTGTCTAGGGTTAGAATTATGTAGGCCTAAGCGCCTAAATTAGAGTGGCAAGAACCGAATTAGTTAAGGAATTGCAAAGAGTTAGAGTTGGCAAAAGAATCGAAGGGTTTGATTATAGAATTCAAGTATGTATATTTTTGTGGATTTCTGATGTTTACTGTTCGCCAGTAGTTGAATTTAAGTGTCTCGCACTTGTTTTCTTAAACTATACATAACTTCGCGTTAAGCTAGTTTTAGTACAAATTATAGTAAATTTTTTCGAGCAGTTTAATAGAAAATAATTCACAATGAGTTTAAGGTTTGCCACTTGTTACAATTCATGTCTTAACCCAATTTTGTTAGGAAATATAAAAGGATGTACATGGTATAAAAATATTGTGTATAATAAATAATGTTATTAAATAAAAATATAAGTGTATCTTTAAGATATAAAAGAATATTGTTTAAATTAAATGTAATTTAAATAACAGTATAGTCTAGAAATAGTATAGTATAGAAATAGTCAGTTAAGATATTTTTCTCAAGTATTATTTTAAAAGCCCTCCTTAAAATGTATAACTAGTTCACAGAAATATCTCCCGAAAACTCTATTAGTTAATCGAGTGATTCGCCGATTTAAACGGGAACCCGATTAATTGAAAACCCTACTATATAATATATGGCTTGTTTCCATATATTTCGCTTTTTTTAATATGTATTTGACCTTGCGATCATAAAAATGGGACCAAAAGTTTTAGCTCCATACATATATACATACACATGCATATACGTATATAAAGAAGATTATTTAAATAATTTAAAAACAAATCAAACACACTCTACGCTTATATTAACGGTGTTAAACTATTTCCATATTTGCAACCAATATTGCAGCAAAAAAGCTTTTTAAATTTTTCATAAAAAAAGAAACATCATAAAGTTTAACAGGAAATAGGATATTAGTCACTTAATCAAACTTTTCTTTATTCATCGTTTTTAACTTGTTTTTTTTACTAAGAATTAGCGCCACAAAACCAATTAAACTATAAAAACATTGAACCTGACACACGAATCAAGTGCACTCACTAGGCAGTAGTATACTACCGAACACATTTTTTTAGACCGAACTCAAACTTCAGTAGATTTTTCACACCGAACCCGAATTCGAAACCCAGATTTGTTTTATTGAATAGAAGCAATTTTAATATTTGGGATTTTTTTAATTTAATAAAAATAGCACACACAAAAACCTTTTATTTTGATGACTTTGTGTTTATTGTAGTTCCAATATATTACAGCGTTTCACTTTTGCATGCATATTTTCGCCGAATTCCGACACCGAACCCGAACGTTCGGTCAGTAGAGTAGAGTTACTTGTTGGTTTGCATGTGTGTATATGTATTTTAATTTTTGTTTTCATTAATTTACATACATATCTTAAAACTCTTTACAACACTCAACTCCTACATGTCACAGGACATTCAATACTAATGACCATTTGCCTGCAACAAAAAGTGCACCAATGCACAGTATTCCACTGAAATGTTTGGCGAGTAACGAAAATATTAAAATGAATTCAACGAATTTAGTTAATGTCTCTTCTCATTTGTCAACATTAATATAAAATGCATTATTCATTCTAAACATACACAACAATTTACACATACCATTACTTTTACCTTCATACACGTACTCCGACTAGCAATTGCATCCAGCCAACAGCCCATTCTTCATACATTTACAATTTTGTTTAGTATAAGTTGAATTTATTTAAAGCTTCGAATTTCTTATTTGGATTTTTAATTTATATTAAAGCATTTGTTGCATATTTTGTAGCTTTTTCAACTGCCATATGCCCGTTTGTTAAATGAGTTCAGACGAACCGCAAATTAAATACCAAGAAGTAAGTCCATTTCAAATAAGCGAAGGATTTACATCAGCGCGTAGTCATAAAATGGAACCTGTAAAAACCGGTCGTATATTTATGGCCGCTGTAGCGGGTGAGTGTTTTTAATATTCATTTGATTTGATTTTTATTTTCAACCATAACAAAATATGTTCGATATTTTAGCCAATTTATCTGCTTTTGCTGTGGGTACTTGTTTAGGCTGGACCTCACCCATTGCACCGAAATTAAAATCAGATGACACTTCTGATTCTCCCTTAGATCATAAAATTGATGCCACTTCCGATGCGTGGATTTCTTCTATTGTAGCTTTGGGTGCTTTAGTTGGTAAGTTTTCAAATTAATTAAATGTGATTTTAAACAGTGAAAGAACTACTAACAGCTAACTTGATAACAGTGCAGCGAAGATTTTTGAAGATGAATGAAATTTAGTGATGGCCATAGTGGTCGAAATTAAATTGGAGTTCATTAAGTTTTGTATGTTTCCGCTGTTGCTTTTTATTTCAAATCATTATTATAATTATTGTTGTTTTTATGTTTATACCCAACACAAACGCAAATTCAAATGTTTTTAGTAAAGTGTTTTTTTTTTAATTTTTTCGATAAATAACGTTTTCTCGAACTACTTTAAAACTTTATGACCTTCTTCACAAACGATTAATAAAGTTATAGTCGGTTTAATGTTGGATTTTTATAAGGGAAAACCGGTTTTAATGCACACACTAACTTTATGAATCATTTATGAATAAGAAAATCTATACATAAAAAGATTGCAAAAAATGTTTAAGTTAAATGGAATTGTTTGTCTAAAGTTCCATTCTGCTAATCTGATGAATGAACCTACCTTCGTAATAAAAATAATTTAAAGTTATCAAAAAATAAATAAAAAATAATAAAAAAATGCTTAAATTGAAATGAAATGCCTAAAGTCAGATTTGAGCTTAAGCCCAACAATACCATTTAATTAAAACCTAAAAATAGTTGAACGAATTACGTTTAAATGTTAATTATTAAAAAAAACTTTTTTAAATAAATGTTTCCCAAATGGGTAATCCCTGGCCGACGGGCGCGACATTCGCACACTTTTAGTTGAGCCAAATACCAGAAAGGAGTGGAAAGATCAGATATTATTAAAAGAGTTTTGAAGAAAGGAAAAGCACTACATTTAAGAATCAATAATATTGTAAAAAGATATAAACAAATTACAGCGACAAATACACGCGAAAAAATATAAGTTCTTTTTGTGCGTAATTCAACGAAATTTCTGAAATTTTTTTTTCAGAATGTGGAAATTAAGGTGAAAGAACATTTGTTCAATTCACAAGCTCGTATTGTATTTTTGTTGTTGCTAATTTTCATACAAAAGTGTGTTATAATTATACATTTGAAAAATTCCATTTGTTAGATAAATGTGTAAAAATATTTTAAATATGTGGAAAGCAAACCCAGAAAATACATTCTGCTTAATGATAAATATATATTTTTTTCATTTCAATTTAATTTGCAAAACATTTTAATCAAAATTGTTTGTCGCGAAAAAGTTATTAAATATTTCGCGTAAAATTAGAATTCTCATATCTGGTTTAATTTCATGTTTTTTTTTATTTGATAAAAAGAAATTTGTTGTTCGACATGAATTTATTTACTCACAATGAATTGACTACATTGAATTGTCATTTAAAATACGCCAAAAATGACGATACAACAAATTTGTCTGTTCACAAGCACATAAACAAATATCGCCTTTTTTTAAGGATAATTCATACGACTGAGCTTGTGAATTGAACAATCGTTTATGTGTAGATTTATGATATATGAAAATTTTCTTTTATTTATTTTTTTAAATGGGTGAAGTACAAATACAGACGCGACAAGCTGGAAGCGACAATTTTTACAAGAAAAACAAAATGCAGTCATTTTGCTAATAATATTAATTGAACTTGATGTTTCTGTCAGGGTCATAAGCATAAAACGTTTTCCAACAACGTTTCCATTAATTAAAACTAGCTTGTACGCTACAAGTGAAAGCAATCTAAAAAATTTTCCGATGTTAGAGTTCCGCTAACCCTCTTTTGTGTTAATGCGTTTGTAAATTATAAAAAAACAAATAAAAAATTATTTGATATAAATCGCTAAATAGTTTTATTTTCAGTTGTATATTTCATTAAAAAAATTAAAAATGCTTTTACATTTATACATTTTTAATTTAAGCTTTATTATTGAAAACAAATACGAGTATGTAAATAAATTTTGAGCACTTTCCATTTTTCACTCGCGGTCGACCTTTTTCTGGAATTACCCATATGGAAAAAAGTTTGATTTCACATCATTTTTATGCTCGCATGTCTGCTGTGTATACTTGCATGTATGAAATAATATGCGAATAGTTTAAGACTTAAAATGCTACACTATTTTTTTTTTTTTGCATTGAAACAAAATTTGAAGAAGACCGAAAATATAATTTACAAAAAATTAAAATATATTTTTATATGATTTTAAAACTTTCAAGAAATAACTCAGAAGGCAAACTACGTTATTCGATATCGATTTAAATTTCCATTTAAATTGCCGTGCAATTTCCACCGATATCGAATGCCGCAACTTCCCGCCTGAGCAATGTTAAAAATTGCACATCTCCAGCTCATCAGAAGGGAGCTAAAATGTATCCGAATATTATAAGTCGGTTGCTCAAATTTGGCAAAGATCGGTTTGTTTTCTAACAAAGTTTCGCTGTAAATTTCGGTTATTCTTCATACAAGTGAACATGTTTAACCCATTACTGTACATAATATTATCGTTAAAAACACTTACAACATAACTAACTACGAGTATAACATTAAAACAAAATCTTGTAAATATTCCATTACTAACACAATATAAAATGTAAGTTATGTTGCAAAATAAACAATTAGAAAACACCCTCTCAATTCTAATATTGAAAATTGGAGCATATTATCTGCGTGTATGAGTGTTGTGTGGTTGTGCCAGACACTTGTTGTTGCAACATTTACACGATACAATTTAAAATTAAACCACAAAATCTATCATCTAAATTTTGATGTGTTTTCTATGTGTATTCTAATTCATCGGAAAGTAAACATTTTCATATTTTTTTTAGCTCCCTTCGTCGCAGGCCCATTGGCCGATAAGATCGGTCGCAAATGGGTGTTACTTTCCAGTTCAGTGTTCTTTGTGGTTGCGTATGTGCTCATGATGATTGGCGGTGAAGTTTGGGTATTACTGTTGGCACGTTTAATACAAGGTTTTGGTGTGGGCTTCGTCATGACTGTCCAGCCAATGTATGTCGGTGAAATTGCCACGGACAGTGTGAGGGGTGCCACCGGCTCCCTTATGCAGCTGTTTATTGTGTGTAAGTTGTATATTGCATTTTGTGTTATCATAATTTTATTTGTGTTATTTTATTTTATCATTTCCCAAATGTTTTATTTTTTAGCTGGCATCCTTTACGTGTATGCTATTGGGCCGTTTGTCTCTTACCAGGCCTTACAATGGTGCTGTATTGTAGTGCCAATTGTTTTTGATGCAGTTTTCTTCTTTATGCCAGAGAGTCCTTATTATTATGCAGGTAAAGGTCGTAAATCGGATGCGCTCAAGTCATTACAATTCTTACGAGGTCAATCTGCTGAGGCTGTGCAAGACGAAATGGCCACGATACAGGCTGTGGTCGAAGAATCTATGGCTAATAAAGGAACTATAGTGGACATTATTAAAAATCCGGGTAATCGCAAAGCTTTAATCATCTCTGCCGGCCTTATTGCCTTCCAACAGTTGTCGGGCATTAACGTGGTGCTGTTTAACTCACAATCCATATTCGAAAGTGCTAATACCGGTCTGGATCCTGCTATTGCCACAATTATTGTGGGCGCTGTACAAGTGGGCTCCTCAGGCTTGACACCCATTATTGCCGATCGTATGGGTCGTAAAGTCATTTTACTGACTTCGGCTAGTGTTATGAGTATTGGTTTGGCTGCCCTGGGAGCCTTTTTCTATGTTCAAATTGTTGTGGGTGATACCTCAAATGTTTTGTGGCTGCCCGTTCCTGCTTTAGTGTTGTACAATATTGTCTATTGTATTGGCTTTGGTCCTTTGCCTTGGGCCGTCTTAGGTGAAATGTTTCCGGCTAATGTCAAGTCTATTGCCTCCTCGATGGTGGCCTCAACTTGTTGGATTTTAGGTTTCCTGGTCACATATTTCTATCCCACGCTCGATGCTTTGGGTACATACTATGCTTTCTGGCTATTTGCAATTTTCTGTGTAATCGCTTTCTTCTTTACACTGTTCGTTGTAATGGAAACTAAAGGCTTAAGTCTGCAGGAAATTCAAGACAGACTTAACGGCAAGAAGGGTTAAGCATTGACGTCATATTCAATTTAGTAAGATAAACGCATTTATGTGTGTGTGTGTATTGTTTTGCCAGATATTCAAAGATTTCATAAGAAACAAATCAAAAGTATTCCTTTTAATGTTAAGTCATTAATTTAATTGTAAGTATACGATATAAAACGACGATTTGCATAAATAATTATGATTCCCTAAATAAACAGTTAAAATAGTTAAATATTAAATAATGTTAATATTTAAAATAAAGTTATACATAAATATAATAAATAAACAAATGCATTTTTTATATGCTCCAATCGTTGAAATTGGAAAATCTGAAATAGACAAAAGAAATCCTGCATTCAGTTACGAAATACTTTTGAAAAAAAGGAAATCGGTTACAACAGAGAGAGACGGGCAGAGATGAAATCAAAAAGAAAAAAATTTAACTACGAGTATATCCTTTCAAATAGAATAAAAATTTAAAAATCGTGCTTTAAATGGCGGAGTCCTGTGCGAACAAACATAACCTTTAATAACCCTGCTCCTTTTTCGAGGTCGGTTTTTTAAGCTTTCGGTAAGTGCTCCTTGATGAAAATTTTACTATTTAATAATAATAAAGTTATCACGTATTACAGAAGACGCATGAAATGTGGGCAATCTTCGATATGCTGAAAAATTTACACAAATTCGCTTGTTACTTTATTTTTAAATACAAAAACGGACTGCAGTTAATATTCACGAATGCCTTGCTGTAACAGATCAGATGTAGGATTGTTATTCTCTAAAAATCCGTACAAAATATCAGCTTAAGTGATTTCAAAATCGTCAGTATCAGCGTTCTCAAGCATAATTAAAGCAAAAATTTCCAAACAAAGATGGGACGACGAGGACGCTGAGCAATTTTCGCTACATCGGCATGAGTGGAACGACAATGTGAGGGAAGATTATAAAAGATTTTATAATTAGGGCAGGTAGAGGGATAACGGTCTGTGGCGACAAAGTTGTTTTGCCAACGCCTTTCAAATCTATTGTTGGATATTAATCACTCACCAAGGCAAGTTGCACGTTTAGGCAGCGCCTTTTAAATGATAAAACTTTATTATCAAAATGAGTGCTCGTTAGCGTGGGATTTTAGAACGTGTAGGATTAATTTTAAATTTTACCGTGAAGATACCTTTCAGATACCAAGAAAAGTGTTTTATAAAGGAAACTTTTTTTGCCAAACATTGTGGAAAACTTAATATTTTTTCAAACTTTCAAAATTGTATATCTTTAGATGAAAAACAAAACCCCCAAACTAACAAAAATTTTAATCGATTTCTTTTGAAATTCCGGTGTATTTTATCAAAATACATCACTATAAAATTATCAGACTGTCCCGAACAAAAAAAGCAGTTTTGTTAAGAAAATTGACAAGCAAAAAGAACTTATTCTTATTAGAAATATACTAGCTATAAGACATAAATGGCACAACTAAGTGAGTTTCTTCTTGATCTTAACAAGAATTAGAAGGACACATGTATTTTTTTTATATGATGAGAAAAAAATATTTAAAACTTTTACATACCCGAAGCGACATATTTTGAGAAATCAAAGCCTTGATACTGGGAAATTTGAGAAGTTAATCTTCAAAGGTAAAGCTCCTCTGCTTTGTATCGATAGGACTAACCGTTAGAAATGGCTGTTTTAATTTCAAAATATTTTGATTTCCCCCACTATGCATCACCGGACGAAGGTTATGAAATATCCACTTTCCGGAAATGTCGGTGGCTTCAATCGTTCATAGTTGATGAATAAGAAGATGAGCACCAGCGAAGGCTAATGAAAGTAGTGAATGCATATCCGGGCTTTTATAAGAGAAAAAGAGGGAAATACGCGCTTTTTTAATCTAAATACCAAAATGTTTACTTCTTGTTGTTCCCTAAACCACATCGGCCAGTGTTCGGTATAAATAAATCGCAGGATAACAAAAATACAGCTAAAGTTCGTATTGATGAAACTATTTATGTGTTTATGTATATTATGCACCAACGATGGTTCTTAGGCGGTTAATATTAAAAAAACAAACAAAAACAAACAAAAAATTAAAACGAAATCTTCTTATGTATTAAGATATAACAACGTACGTATATACGTTAGAGCGACACGCCTTGTATTAAGATGAAAAAATGAGCAGAAGTGTAATGATAACCTTTCGTGAGCTAGAGCATGTGTAAAATTTATGTAAATATATCTTTGTTATTTTTTGCATATTTTAATATTTTCTCCCAAGACAACATACACAAAATTATGTACTATTTGAAAGGATATTAAGGCCGCTTCCAATTTTGCATATCCACCAAAGCTATATTTTGTGAGCTTTTAATGGAAATAAAACGCACTGATTTTATATGAAGATGAAAAAGTGTCTTTTTAATCCTCCCAAATCGTAGCTTCTTACGTTTTATGTTGTTGCCCAAAATGTCTGTTAAGCGCTCGTGAGATGGATCGTGTCAAACAAAAAAAATATTTTCTTTATTTTATTGGATTTTCGTCTACTTTATCCTAAGACCACCTGTATAGTTTTGTATATCATTTGAGAGGTCTTTTCTAGCCGTAACAAACTTGTACAAAAATGCCATCGGCAATAAGAAATTCCGAAAAATGTTTAAAAATAAGGGTTTTCAAGGAATATCACATTACTGATGGCACTTTTGGAAGTTTTATTCGCCATTGCATACGGTTTGAATGATATATACGTTTTTATATGTTGTTTTCGAAGAAAATTTAAATATATACAAAAAAAAATTACAATAATACATAACTTTTAGACACGGTTCAGATCACAAACGGCCATCGCTATACTACCAAAATGTTTTGGGAATCCTTATGAAACTTACCGACAATATTTTTTCTGTGAGTAGCTCTAATGTAAGTCTGCTTTTATGTTTGAAACAAGAAAACTTTTTGAATAAATATAAAAGTTAAAGCATTTTTTGATAAACGAACTCAAAAACTATGAAAAAAAATCTTGATCATATAAAGTGCATTTCAAATAAAGCAATTTGGAATGAATAACTCAAGATCGGCTATATGGGCGAAACCTGCGTGACGAACGCTATATTCGTACGCGTTTTCACATTAATATATACAAATGTTTTGGTCTTTCAAAAGAGGTAGCTTCAACTTATGCCTGATGTTTAGTGGGAAATATGTGTACTTTCGAATGGCATAAAAATAATATTTTAGCAGGTATTTGTTGCGAAATAGTTGATCACAAAGTTTTGTGACGCACACTACAAGTAACTTTGAAAGTTAAAGTGTGTTTTCAGAATTTTTTGAGAATTTTGCATAATAAAGCACACAAATTCTTGTTCCAAAAAGAAAGATGAATATAAGAGTATTCTAAAATAGCTTATTTGCACCCAAAAAATTTTGTCGTTTTTTATTAAAGGACTTGAACCCTTTGTGACGCACGCTACGTGACGCACACATTTTTTTTTACATTTACATTTTTTCTATTCTGAAATTTAATACCGAATTTCAATGTTTCCAAAATAGTAATCATAAAATATTTTAACTAAAATTTAAGTGAATTAAATGTATAAAAATATGGCTTTCGATCGAGCCAGTTTCATTAACACTAAAGTAATGATGTGAATACCTAAAATTTGTTCATTTCTGGTATAAAATTAGAAGATCTGAGGTAGGATAGGACTAATTTGTGCATTAATGATCATCGAAATACATTTATTTTATTTATAAAATTTTATATCTAGTCTATTCCTTAAAAAAATTTCAAAAAAAATTTGGATTGTTTCTGAAAATTTATTGTTTTATCTAAATTGAAAATTTTTATTTAAAAAACTATTTATCTAGTTTAATATTCCTTAAAAAAAAGAAAAAAAAATTAGTTGGATAAATTTCAATAAATTTTGGTTACTGGACTGTTCCTTGGACTTGCCCATATGCCGTTATTAACGATAATAATAGATTTATTAATTGGGTATTTAAAATTATTCATACAATTACTTCTATAACAATTTTATTAAATTATATTCCATCAATTCATCTGCTTGTCTTTCTTCTTCTAAATTCCTCAAGCTTCTTACATCGCTGGATCACTGGCTGCCATCATCGGTCGTAAATGGGTGTTATTATCCAGTACTCTGTTTTTTATAATCTCCTTTGTCGTGCTTATGTTTGCATCACAAGTATGGATCATAATATTGGCTCGAGCTCTGCAAGGTTGCGGCACCGGTTTTGTTATGGCAGTTAATCCCGTATATGTGAGTGAAATTTCCGGCGATGACATACGAGGTGCCATGGGCTTCCTAACGCAATTGGCTATTGTCAGTAAGTATTTAAACAAGCCATACAATTGCCGGCAGTGACAAGACACTTAATTTTGCATGTTGTTTTTATTATTAGTGGGCGTACTTTATGTTTATGCGATTGGTCCTTATGTCTCCTATCAGGCGCTGCAGTGGTTTTGCTTGGCAGTGCCCGTAATATTCGCTGCTGTTTTTGTATTTATGCCTGAAAGTCCTTATTACTATGTGGGCAAGAAACGGTTGCAAGAGGCTTCAAAGGTCTTACAATTTTTACGCGGACAATCAGAAGAAGGAGTGAAGGAGACTTTGGTCTCTATAGAAAAATTCATACAAAGTAGTGCCCAGCAAAAAGGAACTGTTATGGATATTTTCAAAACTGCCGGCAACCGTAAAGCGTTCATTATATCGTGTTTTCTTTTGACATTTCAACAACTGTCGGGGAATACAACTGTGCTTTTCAATACACAATCCATCTTGGACGGGGCCCGTACAGGTGTTGATGCAGCTATTGGTGCCATTCTTGTGGGCATAGTACAAGTTATTGCTTCGGGTCTAACACCACTAATTGCCGATCGTTTGGGACGCAAGATCATACTGTTGATTTCGAGCATCACAATGAGTATTGCTTTGTTCGGTTTAGGAGCCTATTTCTTTATTGAACTTGCTGGCGATGATACCTCAAACATTTTGTGGTTACCTTTGACATCTTTAATCATTTACATTATTATGTATAGTATAAGTTTTGGACCTTTACCATGGGTTGTTTTGGGTGAAATGTTTCCTGCCAATGTCAAGCCTGTGGCTTCAGCTATTGTGGCTTGTATTTGTTTGCTTACAGGATTTTCTATGTCCTTTTGTTATCCCCTTTTAAATAAGTTGGGTGGCTATTATGTATTCTGGTTATTTGGAACGTCCTGCTTTATAGCTTTCTTTTTCATTTGGATGGTGGTGTTTGAAACAAAAGGCAGGAAATACAAAATAAACTAAATAAAAAGGATTAGATTTAACTTTTTATCTACTAAGTCAAATAAAAAGCTCTGCTGCAAAAATGGTACCTTAATCTAACTATTCTGTGAAATTAACATAATAAAATACATATATAAATACATACATCCATTTATACATTATAACATAAATAGCAAAGTATTCAAATTTTGTGATCATTTTAGAAAATATAAGTATTAAATGTTTGGAAACTTGCGATCATATTTATATAATTAAGGTGATTCTATCACGAAAGTAATAAATAATATTGATATTTTAACCGTAGAGAATTTCGTTAACATATCTTGAAAAAATCGTTTAAATCTATTATAGGAAAAGTTATTATAAAATAGTGCTCCAAATCATTTTACTAATCGTAAATACTCTTAGAATTAACTTAATTTTGGTGCTGCGAACTGAAGGTTTTTGTTTTTAATGTTTGGGAAATACATAAATAAAAATAAAAAATAGTTTTCGTTTAAAATTATTTGAAGTTCACCAAAAGTTTCCGAAAATGAATTCACAAAAAGTAAGTATGCAATATTAATTTTGTTTTAAGAATAACTCAGAAGGTTTGAAATTTGTAGGGAAAAAACATGTTTTTAATTTTTTTTGTCAAAATTTTTCATAGAAATTTGTAACGTTAACAAACGCTTTATTTTAAGAGACCATACCATTAGGTTCCCTTATCTCAAAACTTTCAAACTTTATTATTACAAAGGACATACATGCAAACACGGTTCAGTGCAGACGAATATAGATTTTTTAATTATTTCTAAATTTTATTTTCAGATTAGATTACAATAAAAAAATATATTTTTTATATAAAATAATAATAACGATAACTGTCGTAACTAATCAAAACTAAAAAGCACTTTCAACAAAAAAAATTTGCTGATATAACAAGATTTGCTGTTGAAACAATTGTGATAAAAAGTAAAAAACTTAAATAAAATTCGATTAGAAGTTTTAAGGTTAGCGATCATGCAGCACTCAAGAAACACTTAAAAAAACGAAGTCTTCACAATGTATGATTTTCAAATACCATATATACGCCGCATTTGTTATCGTTTACGATGATAATCAGTTATGACACACATAAGATATGAAGTTAAAAATAAAGATGTTCGTTCATGAATTATTTTTTTAAGTTGTTCTAACATAATATCCTCCAAAAACTTAAGAGGCATGTAAACAAAGAAATAAGAACGTAAATTAATAATTAACAATAGTTGCGAGTCTTGATTATTAAAGGGGTTAGAACATGCGAATGTTAATTACACTGTACAACAAAATTATTGAGTTTAGCACTCATTCTAGTGAAGGTCGCAAACAAACTATACGTTTATCGGCGTTTTGAAAGTGTACAAGACTTGGCATACGAAATTTTTTTGTCTTTATGCTTAAGGTATAAGATGTGTTCAGCACTTTCATGTAAAATACCACGACGAACTTTCTAACAAGCTAACAATTCCGTGTACTTGACTTTATTGACTCTTTCTTCAAAAACCCACAAAAACTCTTCTTAAACGGCAGTAAATCAGGCTGAAAAGTACTACAAAAATATTTGTAATTAAATTCTACTATACATCTTCAAAGACATCAAAGCTCCAAAATCAATTGAACGACAGAAATAAGACAAAAAATGTATGCATAAATACGAATTTATGTACATAAAGCTTTTCATACGGTTCCATTCGTACTTGGCCTCATCAATTAAAGATTTTCTGTTTTATAACTTATTTAACTATTGTATTTTCTCGTATCATTTAAGATTCTAGCAAACAAGTTAACCAACAAATTACACCATTCTACAGTCTAACGAGCTTAATGCTTATCTCATATAACCGCATAAGAAGTTATATTTCTGCCTGCCAAGGACTGTAAGGACTTACTGAGCGAATTAATTTTTTTTCACGCCAAACTTGAGCATCTAATTTGTTAACTTTTCTGGCCGGTGAAGTAGGGACAAGTGAATTTAATCAAATGAACACACAAACTACAACGTTCACGCAATTATTACAAATTTTCACACCCACACAACTTAAACTTACCGTTAACACTATATTATTATCTAACTTTGTTATTAACTAACTTTTCTTATCTTTTCTTTACAAATTAATTATACATAATTATTTGCTATTATCTAAAACTTTTTTAATTTGACATTTTTTAATATGTTTTATGAAAAACTTTCTGCAATGTGATCATTGGGTTTGGTAACATCCCTTCCCATTAATTCTCTGGTTTTGCATCTTCTTTTTTTACACAAGCCAACTTTGTGATGGCTTAATATTCGTTGAACATCACTCTTGCTATTTGTTACGTGGTTCCATAATATTGATTAAAATAACCGTCACATAACCACATCATTAGATATTTGTAGATACCGACCGATGCCAGTTTTTCAAGGTCGAGCCGAAATCGTACTGAATATCCAGTCAAACAGGCGAGTATTGATCCTTCTTTTTCCTCCTAAAATCTGAAAAGCCTTTTCTTCCCCCTCATCATTTTATATTTTTCAGTATGAAAAATACTTTCACAAACTGTTTCCTCATATTTCCTGTTTTTAAATTAATCATTTGTTTTTTTAGTTTGTCAGTGTCTATGAATATTATTAAATATTTTTTATAGTAATATTTGTTAATAATACTTTATACGCGCACTGAATAGATTTCGGACACAAAAATTGCTACATGGAGTAATTTGATACCTACATACATACATACATATCGTTTATTAAATCAAACAACCCCAAAACCAAAAATTAAAAATGGCTGCAAAAACTATTTTAATATCCAGGATAGGATATTTTTATGTCGTTTTTTTATATTTTGTGATAAGATGGATTTATCGGCGGATACATTAAGCATCGCTTTCATCAATTTGCTTGATGTTCGACATTAGTAAATTTGAAAATAACGGGCAGAGTTTTTAAACCAAAAACAACAGATTTGCGTCCCATTATCAAAGAACTCCATTTATTAATTTGTTTAGTAAAGAAATGAAATAGGATATACGTACATTTCTTGTCAAGTCTTCGTTATGATTCAAGCAGACATCTATACATAAATTCAACACCGAGCTAAACATTTTTGAATAAAACTAAAGAAAGGATTTCTTAATTATTTTTTAAATTTACTTGATTAATCGTAAACACAATCCACATATTTCTTTCATAGGATAACATTATCAATGTTAACGATAATGCAGTGGTTTGTTTCCCAATGATAATAGAGTGCAATATGAGAATTGTGCTGCCGTTCGTAAATTTGTGCTAAGGCTGCCACACGTTTGTGTTTTGAGCTGGTGTCAATTCCACACGCCCTCTGCATGTCAGTTACCAGAAAACGGGTTTTTTGTCCAACTGTCAGTTGACATTTTGTGCAATACTTCTCAGTTCGTAAACAGCAGCCGTAGTGTGAAATGCGTTAGATATCACATGAATACGTGGTGTTGCGCGAGTGCTGTTATTTACTTTTGTTTTCCACAATTAAATTGCGTGTAAAAATCTATATTGTTAGTGGTTTTTGTTACAAAGAGTTCATTAATAACAAGAATGTAAATAATCGAAATTGAAATGTATTGATATAATTGTTTAAGTTTACAGCTGTGCAAGAAAATTATACAAAAGTATAAAAAGAAACAAAGTGCATCGTGTTAACGTAAATTGTTTATGCATGAAAGCCAATAAAAGAAGGAAAGAATAAAAAGAGTCATTGAAAAAAAATTAAGTATCCAAAAGAGTAGATAAAGTGGAATTAATTATGTCTTTGTTTTATTAAATGAAAAATACTAAAAAATCTTTATAATATAAAAATAAAAATTCTTCAATATGAAACTTTACTACTTAATTTATGCATATTAAGTATTTAATTTATTGGTTGTGGCTTTTATTATTATTCTTTATCTAATGTTTTGACCAAAACAAATACGATAACAGCAGTAGTAAAAATTCCAGCAACAAATAACAAAAACGAAACAAAAATATTGCAAAAACAACAAAGTTATTGACACCAAAAAACAGATATAACGAGAAACCAAAAAAAAATTAATTCATGTTGAAACACACCACACCCTTTACAGCATTTCTTAAAAAAGATCCAAAGAACAGAAGAAGATACATAAGGTAAAACACAAAAATAAGCTTCAACACCGTTTGTCTAAAGAGAATTTGTAGTTTTGAAAATTGTCCTTGAATGTACAACCAAGAACTTACTAAAACTCAAGTAAAGGCAACTAACTGTCAGTCAGGCAGGAAATATAAACAAAATAAATAGCAACAACAACAACAATATAAAACAAATAATCATAGCAACAATAAAAATAAATGTGATCAAGCCTTTGTCATGCCTCCTGTTCAAATATCACCGTTTCATTGATGATGTTGTGGTTGCTTTTGTTTGTTTACTCTCACAGGAAATGATGTCATTTTAAGAAGCCCCTCTTTAAAGCTCTCTTATGTGAGACTGCCACTTTCACATAATCTACTTAACCACTGGTCCTTGACAAGCTGTCAAGCTGTTTGTTGACACCATAGTTTACAATAAAACAAAAGAATTCCTTAAAAAAATAAACGAACTATCCTATTCAAATACATACATCTGTCTAAAGTGTTTTATATTTATAAAATTAGTTTTATACCACAATTAATAAAGTAAAACAGTGTTTTGTGCAATTAATTTCCTATAAATCTGTTAGTTTTTGCAAAAATGCCTTTAATGAGGCGTCCTCGAAAAGCCGTGCCTCCTTGTAGTAGAAGAGCAGCAGCAGCAGCATCATCATCATCAACATTATCATCATCTTTCAATGGTTGTTTGTTCTATTTAATCGTACTTACCATATGTCTGCCAATCTTCATCGATAATTGTCCTGCTGTTCGAGCTGCTGTAGTAAATGCAGCACCAAAAGCAGTAAAAACCACAACGAACAATGTAAAAACGGATACAGCGCAGTCAAAAGGTGAGTTTAATTCTAAAAAATTCTTTAAGTGCCAAGAACTCTTGGGAATTTAGAAAAATAATAAATAAAAATATTTTTATGAATGTGTTCACATGTGAAAAAGACAACTAAAGTCAAAGAAACTTATAAAATGTTGGTGTAGAAGAAGATTTCTTTTATAAGAATCGTGAATTAAAGAAATCTTATTTCAATACCCATAAGGAATTATTAAAAAAAAGTTGAATATGAAGAAAAATAATAAGTTCCCGTGCACTCCATTGAAATCTACACTCTTCTAGCTCCGGGAAATTGTTGGTTAGGTGACTTCTGGCTCCTTGATGTTATTACATCCGCACTTAAAAGGTACTTGATTCGTGACCTAACGCTTTAACAAGCAGCTAACTACAGCCTTAACGGGCACCACAAACTAGTCTCAGATTGATTATTGATGAGGATTTTTTGAAAAGTGGTGGCTGTGGTTGAACACAGCTCACGGGAAGAGGAATATAAATATATTTGTGAAATTGTTGATGGGTTAATGACCGTCGGCCAACCAAAGGATGTGTAGTTGCTACTTAACAGACCTAACTTGGCAGTAACTCTTTGGATGGCTTTGGCGCCTCAGGCGAGCTGGTTAAAAAGATGTTCATGGAATGGTGGACAGCATCTGGTCGATTGAGTTCGCCCGCTTACGAAATCTCACTGACAGATGTTTGTGTTAATCTTGACCACATTTGGTCACTTTTAAATGGTACAGAACCATTATTTTGCCAACCAAACTCTGAACACGAATCATAATCTACATCGAGAGCTTGCTGTCAAACAGCGGTTCCAGTAAATGTCTATCCTATCAATGAAAACATCGTGTTGGTGGGTAATTCGTTGCGATATACACACATCAATTTTAGATAATCAGGTTTTGTTCAACTTTCTATTGAAGTTGCCATAAAGTTCACATAGAGAAATCTGCGTCAACTTCGTAGAATATTACGGATGACAAATGAGAAGGAAAAAAAAGAAAAATTTTGCTGATACTGTCAAGTCTGTACCCCTCTCCATTCTTGTTTTCTCACTCTCCTAAAAACTCAAGACTTTACAGGTCAAACCTGACGTTTGTGAACCGGGTCATAAAGAATAATTTTTCACTTTTTTGTATTCCCTCATCAAAAATAAATTCAATGGTATTTCAACACCTGAAGAAGTGGTTATTGTTTCTTGTAGCTGCCTCAATCTTAGTGAAATAACAGCGTTGAAAATTATTCCAAAAGTTTCGGGATTTCTATAGACTGCAGTGTCTGGATAATTTTGAAAAATAATAATTCCATTTTGAGTAAAAAATATTTTCTTTTTCAATGATTGTTTTTTTATTTTTTCAAAATATAAATGGCAACTTATGTGATGGTCAGTCACTGTCTAAGTGTAAGCAAGCAAAAATTCTTTTTGTATTTTTATTCCATTTAAACCTCTAGACATTACGAACACTTTAGCAGGATGTTTCAACCAGAGGTCGCCAACCTTTTTAGTTCTTGAGACGCCGAAATTCATTGTCCATCACGAATTTTATCTTTGATGCGGGAATACAAGAAAGAAAGCAAGCAAGAAAGAAAGATAGAAAGAAAGAAAGAAAGTCGGATGACTCATCAATTCAATGTTTTCACTGAGAAGAAAGCTGATACATATGTGCGAGATTATCGTAGTGGAGGAAGATTCGTATCTGATTATTGGTTTTCTTTATTTCGTCGGGTCGTGTTGCGTAAATACTATTGCAGGACTCGTAGTTATAAAAGATTTTTCCAAGCTTTAGGTCAATTTATATAAAAAATGTGTATTATTTATTTTTTAATTTTTTAAAATATCATTATTTCGCCAATATCGTTGATTGGCTTCTTCAGGAAATTAAAATTAATTTTAATTTTAAATAATACACATTTTTTATATAAATTGACCTAAAGCTTGGAAAAATCTTTTATAATTATTAAAAAAAAGGTCGAAAAAATCAGAGAATATCAGGACTCGTAGTATTTAACAGAAAATGTATTAATCAGTTCAATAAAGCAAGCAGTCTTTCCTCCCTATTTTGAAAAGAAGTCACTTTCTTTGACCTCAATTTGCATCTCCTGGACCCTGAATATTATGTTTCGCTATCATTGATCACCTAAATACCCTGGTGTTTTTATAACTGACTTTGGGAATCACAGACTTAAAAACGTATCTCTCCACTATAAAAAAATAAATGCTCGTTAGAGATTCTTGTTTGTATGATTCCCTTTCTATTTCCCTTTTTCCTTTTCTTACTAGTGTGATGTTCGTAAACAAACTGAGTTTGAATTATTTTGTTAAGTCCTGTTAAGTAGTTTGTTTTAGAAAAAAAGCTACAAAATAAATAAAATTGCTTTTTTGGAGTTAAAGCAATAAGAATGGTTTTCAAGTGGGGTTTGTTTTTGAGAAACCCACTCACTCACTGCGATATACTCATATGTATGTACGAGTATGTATTACCATTGCTATAACTAAATCAATTTCATTTTTGAAACAAAAGTATCTGCAGCAGTTCTATAATCCAGCTTAGAGATTGTTGTCGTACAAACATACAGAGACATAAATTTCCATCTATATATACTTCTTTGCCAGTTGCTTAGTTATTTATGATTTTTTAAAAGCACGATTTTCGAGAACCGGTTTGATTTGTTTTAAAAATATATTTTCATCATCTAACTTTTGTTGTTTATTTCTCAAGGTTAATTCAATTCCGTTTTTTATTTTATTAGTTTGTTTATTTATGTTTTAAAACATATTTTATTAAAAGAAAAAATTTAAATTTTTTTAAATAAAGTACCTCAAAACTAATCACTCCATATGAAGAACACGGAGTTTAAATGTCACTTCACAGCTTAGTGAATTGAATGTGTTGTAGTTTTTAATTAATTCGATATAAACTTTTACATATTGATAAACTGGGAAACCATTGCATGTTTTTAATGATATTTATACTTTTTGGAGATTTTTTAAACGAGTTTTTGATATCAATTTGTTAGTGCATATTTCAGCATACTTTACCGTTTGTATCATATTTTTGCATAATTTGGTCATAAGTGGATACACGACTTTTTTCTGTGGCTAACTTTTTATAACTTCGGAGTATTCCCTGCAACGATTTTTTCTATATCTATACTTTTTTTTTAGATTTTCACAATTTTCGTCATGACTTCGATTTAAGTGATTCTCAAGTCTTATTAGATTTCCTAAGCTTTTTAGGATTTCTTTGCTATAGTAACTCTTTTTCCTAGAGTTGTCCTCTATTTAAAATACACATTTACATGAGAATTAAATAGAAGCTTTCTGATAATACCTTAACTATTTGTGACACGATTTTGCTGATTTATAGCAAAATTGTAAAAGTACATAAGTTATTTGAAGTCTTCGAACCCTACATTTCAACTTCATACGGAAAATAGACAGTTAGCCGGAAATTTTGATATCAAATTATAGAAATTAAAAACAAAATGACAATTTTCAAAACATGACATATTTTCAAAACATATATAATAGAACATATCTCTTAGTTACCCTCCTGACAAATTTTGTTTGTTTCAATTTGAGCAAAAATTTTTTAGCAAAACATTTTTAAAATAAAAAGTATATATGTATGTAAATCACCAAGAAAGTTTTAGGAATACATAACTGCTAATAAAAAAACAAGATAAATTTTTATATATAATAGAATCTCGCTTTAACGAAAATCTTATAGCAAGAATGAGTATATTTTTAACATTAATTTTTTTATATAGCGAAAGTTAAAGTAATTTTATTTATACTCGATATAATGAAAAACAAAACCAGCGAATCTTTCAAAAATTATATGCTCTGTATAACGAACGTTAAGAAAAATAAAAGTAATGAAATAAAACGTTTTAATTTTTTTTTATGAAAAATGCAAAAAAATTAAAATTTGAGTTTTTTTTCACAAAATTATTAAACTTTTAGAAACGATTAGTTTTACAAAATGTGAAACAAAATCGAATGCACATATAATTTTTATATGATAACATTTTTCAAAACAAAATGTTGCGATCCTTTTTACTGCATTTTATGCTGTGTAAGTGTGAAAATGGGAAACAGAAAAATAATAGGGTTGGAAAGGAAGAAATAAAATTTTGGTGGAATGTAAAAAGAGAATAAGCCCCGTTGTGAAATTGAGAAATGGTGAGTATGTCACTGTCAAAATGAAGCTCTATGATTGGTTTTTCAGCCAACATTTTCCAATAAATGTAATTGCGTTAAAAACAAAAGTCAAAGAAATGCAACAAAGAATTTATAATCGTGCTTTTCATGCAAGTGAGGGCTGGTTATCGAGATTCAAAAAAGATACGAAATTAGATTTCTTAAGGAATTTGTACAAAAGTTATCACCCATATCTAGTTTAGTAAATCCTACATAAAATAATACTTCTATGTCTATTGATTTTTAATATCAAAGATATTTAATATCTTTGATATTAAAAATCAAAGATATTGGGCTTTAATACGGTTTTCAAAGTTTCAACTTCGATTTCGATAACTTGCACTAGATTAAAGAAGCACACAATATTATTCTTTAATGTAGTACACATTGTCGAAGACAAAAATTCGACAACCGTCATAAGGCAGATAAATTTTAATTAGTATGTCTGAACTGAATAATTTTTCGTTTATCAAATAATAAGAAAACCTAAAAAGAAAACTTCGTGACGTATCGTTCGTTATTATATGATTTATCTGTACTCATTTTTTTTATAAAGCAAAACTGTTTTAATCATTTAAATAATTTTTGGCTGTCGTTTTAAATACAACTAACTCTTCGTGCTTTTTCTTAACAAGGAACCATACAAATTAAATTTATTTTGTTTTATCTTATTAACATAAATAAGCGAAATAAGAAGAACTTTCATTTTTTACTTCCAATAAAATATTAATCGCCAGATCATTGCGATTTTGAGGGTCTGCTACTGCATGTCTACTTTTTTTATTTTCTCTTACTGTTTTTAATAGTTTTTAATTTTAGTTTAAATTTTTTCAAATTATTTTTCTTTTACACTTTGTATAATGCGTGTTTGGCTTCTGCTGTATTTCAAGCAAAATAATAAAAAATAATTTAATTTACTTGTATTATAAATGCACAAAATACTCGTGCCATTATCATGTTTTATAATATACGAGCAATATTGTGTTCAGTGATTTTGCTAATTTCTCGATTTTTTTTTTTGCATTAACATTATTATAATTTTTTTTGTTACTCTTTTGCAGTTGTGTTGATCAATCACGTTGTTGTTTAATGAATTTATGAGTTTGGTGTGTTCCAATTATTCAATTGAAGAATGTTTTACTTTCTTTAAGACCTGCGAAAAAAAATATAGCAACGAAAGTCAGAAACTAGAGAAACATTTTTAATGAAAGCATTTTTTTTTGTAAAAAATCCCAATTTAAAAATTTAAATTTAGATTCAAATTAATGTGTGTTGTTTATTTCACATGCTAAATGTGAGTGTATTAGGGGATTTCGAAAATATTAAAATAAATATATTTATTTAAAATACAAATATAAAATAAAACGGCCCGGCCCGTATTCATAAAAAATAATTTGTATTTGATATTTATTTTAAGACAAATTTTTTATATAAATTTTCTTTAAAATTCATTTCAAATCTAAATATTTTTTTATAAATACGGCAGAAAGTATTTATTTCTATTTCCTATTTGAAATACTTTCTTAAAAATATATTTCATATAAACTTTTAAAAACTTATTTTGCGTTTGTTAAATAAAAATGCTTTTTTAACACAATTGTACATACAAACATAAGCATATGGAAAAAATTCATTAATAATCTCTCAACTATTAAAAAAAAATAAAAAACACCTGTCGCAAAAATAGCGAAAAATTGGAAATTGAGATTTTTCCAATTTTTCCAAAATCTATTTAAAATAGGTAAAATTGTCAAGAAACTAAAAACTTGCAATATTGCAAATAAGCCCTCAAGTTTTATAAATGCAAATTTGGTAATAATCTCCAAAATGACGAAAATTTGCAAAAAAAAACCTGCTTACATTGGAAAAATTGCAAAGTTAAATTTTTAATAAAAAATTGGGAAAACTATAAATATTTAAAAAAATGCAAAAAATCATTTCCATCGCAAAAATGTCAAAAATTTGCATAATTCGGAAAAAGTCGCAAAATTTATGTAATAATATTCTTACAAACTATATTGAATGCTAAAATCTTGAAAGAAGAACATAAATTGCAAATTGGGGGTTTGAATTGAGCGATTACTTCAATAAAATATTTTGGAAATACTTATTTTAAAATACGACTTTAAGAAAGGTCGATTGATACCTTTTCGATACCTATCTCGAATAATAAATTTAATAATTTTGAATTTTATACATTAAATGCGTTTGAATTGAATTAGTTGAATTTTGTATTTCAAATAGAATAATGAAAAAGCATTTCTATTTTGAATTTAATGACATATTTTAAATAATACTCCACAATTCTGGCTATTTAAAATATTTAGTATCTTTACGATTTTTGTTTGTTATTTTTCTAATAGCAGCATAAAAGTTATTTCGATTTTTAGAATATCAATTTTGTATTTAATTTAAATATAAGTTCTCAACTCCATATTTGGACTCTTCCATACCGAATTCTAGATTTAGAATTTTCAATTTCGAATTTAGGGGAGTGAAAATAAAATTCCGATTTCAAAGCAATTAAAAAACAAGTCTGAATTTTATTTTTAAAAACCTGCATTTGATATGAAAAATTCTAATTTTTTTTAAAGCATTAATTTCATATCGAAAAGTATGAATTTGGCTTTTAAAACACTAAATTTCATATGTGTTTAATTAAAAAATCTTTATTCATATCGTTGATAGAATAAGTCATTTAACAACGCTTAAGTTCGCAGCTTGTCCAATTATTATTTTTTTTAAATTGTTTTATTATGAAAGAAATATGGGAAAAGCCAATTAAAACTATAGCACAAGGTACCACTACCGTTTTCGGGGGACGCCACACCATCGCATCGATTATATATATTTTTCCGCCTTTCTTTGCCAATGGATTGGGAATTTCGTACTAACCAACTTTGTTAATGTTATAAAAATGAATATAAAGAAGTATACATATAATTCTAGTGTTCTTAAAAAAATTAATTCGAAATAAAATAGAATTAATTGACTTTAATATAGAACACTATACAGTATACGCCGAGAAAAAAATAGCGAAACATCTCATCAAAAAATTGATTTCACCATAAAGAATGGACTCCCCTAATATTCATGGCGTGTGAGAGGTAAACACACTCTAAAGCGGCTTTGACTTTATTAGTAAATATTCGGCAATGTCGTCTTATTGTTATACATGACACTATTTAAATACATATTTATCGAATTGATCATACTTTGCGAAATTTTGCGTTTTTTACTATAAAATACTGAAACTGATTAAATAAAGCTTTAATTCGTTAATTCAAATTATTTTGGTTTGTTGAAAAAGTTATATGTACAGTTGTATGTACATACATGAAAAGAAAATTATTTTGATAACGCCGAACACATTTCAAAAGCGTTCGCGTGCTTATTACAATTTTTAGGTGATGCCTCCCAGTTGTTCATGAATCTCAACTGTTTTACCCAACTATTTTTATTGCTGAATACTGCCTGCAGTAAGTAAACCCTTTTGGTGAAACTGTCAGGGCAAAAAAAAAAAAAGAAAATAGTATAAAATATTAGAAATGCATTCGTCATTACAAATTTTTATACATATTTCAGTTTTTTAAAATAAGTCTAGACTATACATAACTTTAAGTCTTAATGGCGCCGGATACCTCACTACACCTATTTTGCTTTACTTCTACGTAAAGTTTTGTTTATGACTAAACTTTATTAGCCACAAATTCCACTCATCTCTTAACAATTCATACTTCAAATATGCCCAAAGAGATCAATAGGATTTCAAATGAAATTGTATAAAAACACTCATAGTAAGTAAATATGTACGCAGTTTTAAGTATGATAATGATTTTTGCCTACATACATATTTTATTTCTCTTCAATTGGGGGAGTTGTTTACTTAATGGGATCGTGTCCGTCCAGCAACCAACAACCAAACACTTACACTCACGTGTACGCATGTACACACGTGATAACTGCGTTTTTTGTTTATTTGTTTGTGCATTTACTAATGTTTGTTTTTGTTTTATTATTATTATTGTTTTTGTTTGTCTTTGCCTTTGTTTTATTTCTAGTGGCGTTTGTCGGTATGTATGCCTGTCCGTCAGCTAGTTCGTTTGCCAAGTGCTGACTAATACTTTCGTACTTAACCCCATGTGGTTATATCCCTTAATTCCACAAGGGTTATATGGTTTGGCATTTCTTTTTATCTGTGTGGCTTTTAAATATTCTTTAGTTTTTGTTTTGAATTTAACTGGAAATTCATAAGAATTTTTTGAGGAAAAAAATTTAATATTTTATTCAAGTTTTTGTGGGTGTGGGAGTAAGTAGGAAACATAATGCTTTCAAGAGACACATTGAATGAGGAAGACCCTTGTAGAGACGAGTGGAGTGCCCGCAATAACAAGTGATTAATATTAATGTTGTTTTATCTTGAAAATTTAATTAAATAAAAAAATAAATTAATTTCAGGAATAATTTCTTAATAAAACTCATATACGAGTTTAATTGGAAATGTCGGCAAAAAAAATTCACAATAGAGCATTTAATAATTTGAAGAACTTATTTTCTGCAATTAACGCAAGAAAGTCAAAAAAAGAGAGAATATATGTTTAGAACTCCTATTTATGCAGTTTGTTAAAATTTTCTTAAATATGTAAAAAATATTACATTAATCTATTTTCTTATATTATATCGCAGTTGAAAAATATGTTGCCAGAAACGTTTTCTAGTTGAAAAAAATGCTGAAAAAAAATTTCGTAGGTTTTCACAAAATTAGCAGAGTACAACTTCAGCAATATTATTTTGCAATTTTTTCGCATGCATTTTTTATAGGTATAAAGTTTTGACAGCAGTTCGCGCGAAATGAACAGAGAGAGAGAGAGAGAGATAGAGTACCATGCTCATGTGATCGATTGTGGATAGCTAACGAACCTCAGTTGGGTTGCCAGTTGCAGAAAACTATATTACGGATGGCAATCGGGAACTGAGTATTGTAAATTTCAGTTGATATTTAGTAAATTATCGGCTGCCATTTGACAATTCGCAAATTGAGCTTGTGCGGCCTTTGTTTCAACTTGTTATTCAAGATTGCCTTAACTGGATAACTTTTGTTTGTTTTTACCATTCATATCAAAATATCTTTTGGAAACAACAATTAATTGTTTTATACCAGCAACCATACTAAAATATCCCTACACATGTATGTGTGTGTACATGCCGTAGAGTTTTCCCTTTTCAAGCAATCAATTTTATCAATGATCAATCAAAATATTTCTATTTGTTTGAAAACGCAACAACGAATAATTCAAATAACAAAACAAAAAACAATAATAATAAAAATCTTCAGATGATCACTGATGGATTTTCAATTATTATTGTTAAGTGAATGTGCACTCACACGAAGAGTTTTATGCTGGCACAAATTGTATTGTTCTTCGGAGTATTATGTAGTACGAATATATTAGTAAGTTTTTTATTCTTGAACAAACACATGCATATTTATGAATTTATAGGTGTGTTCATGTGCGACTTTGATTTCTAACATATCGATGCATTTGATCTTGTAAATACATTCAGTTACTCTTTCAGTCACCCAGTGAACATTTTTGCCGACACACAGTGGGGCCAAATGCATGAAAAGTGGCGATTAATTCAAAATATGAACTTTAAAATTCATGATCGTGTTTGGTACCGGGTGAAAGTGGATAAAATTCTGCATCACTAATTGCAAAAATTATACTTTTAAGTTGTTTGCTTTAGTTGAAGTGAGCACTTAAAGTTGAATAATTGTTATTTTTTTTGTGCATATTGAAAAAAAGTGAAAATTTTGATATTTCAATTGATAATTTTTTCTATTAATACTTCTAAAAGTTAAATTTTTATAATGGAATCGTCAACTTCAGGTAGTTTACTATATAGTACATGTTTTTTTGTTTAAATAAATGTTTTAAAAATATTAAATGTTAATAAAATGAAATTAGCCCAAAAATGGGCTATTTTTGATTTATATATGGAGTTTCAACAACTTTGTTTGTGAGCTTGCGTAAAATCGTCTATATAGTGTTATAATATGAGATCTCAACTAATAAACCCCAAAATATTTTTTTGCGATTTTTTGCGATTTTTGAGTTATGCTTGTTTTTGTGAAATAACTCAAGATGCTAAAAATCCACAAATATGAAAAAAAAAAAAACAAAACAAAACATCAAGTTGTTTTTACTTTGTTTTGTCATTATTTTCGTTATAGTAGTTGTTATTGTAGCTAAAAAAATGTGTTGTTAATTAGAGATGGGGGCGTGAGTAACTTTAATTCACGCATGCTCACGTGATTGCGTATGTTGGGTTTGTTTACTATGAATAAAACTAATTAAATTATTTTACATGTGTTTATGATATTTCAATGAATTTTACTTAAACATTTGTTAATTTTAAATTATTAGAAAATTGTATATGGCACAAGTGCACTATTTTGAAAAATTGAAGGAGGTCACGCTCCCATCCCTATTTATTATTGTCATTTATTCATTCAGTCCACCACCAGAACCACAACAAAAGAGAGGTCGCAATGATCTCTCATTTGAAGAGTGCAAAGAAAAAACAAAAGTTAAGAAATGTAAAGACATAAGAGATCAAATTTCTTTGCCTGTTTTGGCTTACGCCACACAAATGAGCTTGAGAGCTGCTGGAAAAATAGATGAGTCGAAAATTGTTAAGGAAATAATATCATCTCCAACAAAAGCCAAAAAATACCGAAAAAGTATAGAACAGGTACCACCACAGCAGTTAACTCCGGATGAAGCTCTGTCCGTTTTGGTAGAAGCGAAGCTAAGTCGCCACCAATATAATGTTATTAGAAAGGTTGCACCTGAGAAATTTCCATCATATAAATTGCTCCAAAAAGCTAAGAAAAAATGTTACCCAAAGGGAGAACAAATGAAAATTTCTGAAACATCAGCGCAAGTTAGCCTACAAGGAATATTGGATCATACCACTGAACGCCTTTTGTCGGTTAAAAATGCAGATTTAAATTCGTTAGACAACGAAGAAATCGAAAAAATTACTTTATACACTAAGTGGGGCTTTGACGGAAGTTCAGGGCATAGTTCTTACAAACAAGCCTTTCATGACAGTAATGCATCTGATTCTTCTGTATTTATTACGTCAATTGTACCATTAAAATTAGTTTGTAAAAACAAAATCATTTGGCATAATCCTCGACCGTCTTCAACTAGGTTTTGCAGGCCATTAAAAATTGAATTTATGAAAGAAACGGTCAACAGTATTAAAACAGAAAGAGAAAGAGTGGAGGCAGAAAAAAATGCTCTTATCGATACAGTAATATCAGTTGGAGAAAGAAAGATAAAAGTGAACCACAAACTAATTCTCGTTATGATTGATGGTAAAGTGTGTAACGCGATTACAGACACAAAGTCCACACAAAAGTGCTACATATGTGGCGCTACCAGCAAGGAGTTCAACAATATTGAACAAATGATTTCTAGAGATTCCAACGTAGACTTCATGGAGTTCGGTTTGTCTGTCCTACATGGCTGGATAAGATTTTTTGAATGTCTTATTCACTTGGCATATAAACTTCCAATTCAAAAATGGCAGGCAAGAAGTGACGAAGAAAAAAAAATTATTGCTGAAACTAAAAGTCGTATTCAACGCGAATTTAAAAAGAGAACGGGATTGATCATTGATCAACCAAAACCTGGTTTTGGTAACTCTAATGACGGGAATACTGCAAGACGTTTTTTTAAGAATGCAGAAGTATCTGCTGAAATTACTAATATTGATTTAGAGTTGATCAAAAATATGCACACAATATTAATTGTAGTTTCTAGTGGTATTGAGGTCAACATTGAAAAATTTACAAACTTCGCTAATAACACTGCCAGGCTATTTGTGAAAAAATATCCATGGTACTATATGCCTCCTACTCTTCACAAATATTTTATTCATGGGCCTGAAATTATATCATTATCGCCATTGCCAATTGGTCAGCTAACCGAAGAGTCTCAGGAAGCCAGAAATAAAGATTTTAAAAGTTATAGGGAGAATTTTGCCCGTAAATGCAGTCGAGAAAAAACAATGGAAGATATCTTTAATAGATTTCTCTTAAGTTCAGATCCGTTTATAACAAGCATGAACAATAGTTCTAAAAAGAAAAAAGAGCTAATGCCAAAATCTGCATTGGAGTTGCTTGTACTTCCCAGCAATCAAAATAGCAATGATGAAGATGGAGATGAAGATGGAGATGAAGATGGAGATGAAGATTAAGATTATTGTAACGAATTAATTTATGATTATGAAATTGAATGTGAAGTAAATACTAACATTGAAGGTAATAATGATTATAATAAAATATTGTTGTTTTCAAAAAGAAAAAAAAAAAATAGAATAACCGAATTTAATTAAATTTTTTTTAAATAGTGTGTTTATGGTTATTTATCAATAAAAAAACAATTAGATTTTCAAATGTTTCATTTTTGAGCAAAATTTTAGAATTTCGAGAAAAAAGGTATGATTTTAATTTAAAAATTTTCTAATAGAAATACATATAAAATATTTATTCCTTATTATTTTTACAAATATTACTTATTTTTCTTAAAGCACATTTAGTATGCTTTAATTTGCAATTTAATTGAATAATTTATAGCGCACCGTTCCCAAGTTACAGCAAAAAATGTGAAAAAAGAGGATTTTTTACACAACACAAAATGGCCCATAAAGGGTTAAAAAATGTGTTTTTTCACTCTGTTTTTTTTTTAATGTTGGTTTTTTATGTATTTATAAATATCCATTAATAAAAAATATTTTTTTTTTTAAATTACGACTTCTACGAATTAATCGCCACTTTTCATGCATTTGGCCCCACTGTGCGACATGACTGATGTCAAAAATAGGGTGAATAGGATAGACTATTCTGCTAACAACTCGGATGATTGTCTGATAAAGTTTAAATTTCTGAAGTGAGAGATTTTGGCAAAAATGTTGACTGGGTAAACACAAGCATACTTCCCTTACATTTGTATAAATGGGTTCATATTCTTTTAATCAAAATTTATTCTTAAGGTTGTCAATTATATTTTAGGAGAGTGTTTTTTTTTATTTTTCTTATTTTACTATTTTTGTTTGTGTTCAACAACAATGATTTTCTCATTTCTTTAAAATCACACTAACTTTTTCTGCTGAGACAAAGCGAAGAAATATAGTTTGGGTTTTCTTTTTCTATAAACTTTTAAGGAGTGTTGACATTTTATTTATAAACACTCCTTCGGAAATCTCTTTTTATTAAGAATTTTAGTTTTTCTTAGGAAATTTTGTTTTGATTATCTCAAATGGCGAACGAATGCTACTAAAGTTTGTGTTTAGAAAATATTTTTATTATTATTATAAACAAGGTGTTTTTTTATTGATCACGCGTGATAACGCATGATTTTTTATCGTGAGCGTGCATGAGCATGAGTGAAAATTTACTCACGATCTCATCTCTAGCATCAACTAAAACTTCGTATCAGAATATGTGTTAAAATATTTTTTTAAAGTACTTATTTTCATGTCAAGCTTCATTTCGCTTTTTAGTGCATTTTAGAATAATCAAAAAGGACACTAAGAAATATTTTAACTAAGTAAACTTTAGATTACTTAGGCATAGTGAAAAGGGCAAATACTTGCATAATTTACTTCTTGGGATAAGTTACATACAATTAAAGGACTAAGCTTTGATTTATAATGAACAAGAATGAACTTGAATTTTTTCTTTACGGAAAGTCCATCGGCAAAATTAAAGGAGTTGTAGTTCATTGAAAGCAATTCTTGCAACATTTTACAAAAAAGCTTTCGTAGTTAATTTTCTCGCAGAATATATTTTAAAAAAATGTGGGCTAAAATTTTATAATTTTAGGAAAGTAAAATTGCTAAAAATAATATTTTAAATACAAAATAAAATTTATTAAATATTTACATATCTTTCAGGGGTAATTAATTACATAAAGGCAAGTTTTTGACCCATAAAATTATAAGTCGACAAAAGCTCACTGGATGGAGTACTTCTATTTCGTGAATTTCGTGGTGACTAAATATTTCGTCAGCCCAATAATTGCATAATTTAGAAAAACGATTGTAACGATTGTAACGATTTCAAATATTCTAACATAATTTAATAATTTAATAATACTTGTAAATAAATTGTAAATGTAAATGTTTTTATATCAATGTACTTCTCATATATTTCTTGCGAGTTCTTATATAAAAAAGGTTTGAATATATTTTTTTAATATATTTGAATGTCTAGATACTGATGACGGCTTCAGCATCAGTCAAATTCAGCATGTAGATTGTTTTTTTTATTCCCAACAAATCATAATTTTATTTTTAATTTCTACCTAATTTTTTTGTCGTAAATTTTTAAAGTTTGTCGCACTTTTGTGTCGTCGACAGCAAATAGTAAATAAAATTTTTTTCAATCATTTTAATACTTAGCACTGTGGGACGAGATTTACTATGCAGTGAAGCAAAAAAGAATCTTTAAAGAGAAGAACTTTTATGAAGGAATATAATGTCGCACTTAGAAATGTTGTTTCTCGATTCCTGCTCTGACCCTGGATCTTTCTGCAGATAATCCAAATAAGGATGCAGCAGTTTGTGTTTGCTAAAACTATTGTAGATCTTTTAAATCTATATTTTTTTAATTTTTGCTTGAAATCGTTTGTCAACCTTTCGAGTATTTCAAAGGAAATTAATTGAGTTATTTGCGATAGGAAAAGTATCACGTATATATGGAAGTGTTATAAGACTCATTGTAAGCTGTAAGAATTTCAATCTAGATTTTTAAATTAATTTATGTGCCAAACGATCAAATGTATGAGTATTGCCGTCAACAACAATAAAACTTCAATTGCGAAGAACTTACAAGCAACGCGACAAAACACAATAGATACATCAAAGATAATAAAGAAAATTTATAAATTTCAACTACGAGAGTACTCGTACATCATGATTGACTTGGGTCAAAATAATTTAAAACTATGGAAGAGACAGACAGTTTTTTGTCCGAATTAACTTATGCAAATTTTGTAATAATTCTTATGAAGTTCCTGGTAATTTTTGTATACACAAACAAATGATCCAGCCGTACACGAATTCCAGGTATTCAAGAGACAATTAATAGCTGTAGTGTTTCTTTTATATGTGCTGTAATTCTTTTTTATTTTATCATTTTGTCAGTCGTCTTACTGCTTAATATGTATAACTTTTTACTAAAACACAAAAATAATTAAATAAAAATTATTAAAAACAATTTGCAATTAAAATTCATTACATTTTTCCATGTAAAGTTTGTGTTTATTTTTCTGTTTTTTTTTTGTATTTAACAACGAATGTAACGTTTTTCTTCTTTTTTTTATTTTATTATTTTGCCTGAATAAAATTTCTTATTATGCTTTTTGTATTGGCAAATGTACTACGTGTTTCAAAGTTCAAAGTTTTAGTTTACTTCATTGGAAGGAAAATAACAAAACGTTTGTCGATTGTTGTGCTTGAAGTGGCCGGGGTTTTAACTGAGTTAGTCGTTTGTGGTTTAGTCATCGTCGTGCAGTTTTGTTTTTTATTTTACTTGCTAATATTCATTCATTGCATTCATTAGTTGGGATAAGAAAAAAGCAGTAGCTGTATACTGTTTATGGCTACAGAACCAGAAAGATAGACAAATAAATTTATAACAAAAAGCATAAAAATACTACAGTTTAAACAATAGTACACTGAATACTAATGAAACGGCCAAACGTCAACAAAGTCTTTGTAAGAACTGATCAACAAAATTTAAGAGCTCGAACTTAGTTATGTTTCTGCCTTCGAATTTATAAAAATTCTATACAATTATACTCCCACATTTTATAAGGCCGCCAAATGAGTGTTCTATGTAGTTAATAAAAAATGTTTAAATGTTTTATATTTTATGCAAATCATGATTAAAAAGTCATTGAAAACAAACAATTTTAGAAAGTCTAGTCATATTAAGGTTTCCTTCCCCTTTAACATTTGCAAAAAGAACTGAACCAAAATGCCTGATATGATATGATTTGTTAATTACGTTTGATTTATTTTATATTTGGGTGGACCTTTATTGTGGGAAGAAAATGAAAATATTTCCAAGGAAAACCCCTTTATTTTTTTAAGGGTCACCCTAATTTTCCTATAAAATACATACATTTAATTTTAACCCTTTGAATTCCTTGCAGGCATTATCAAAAATTAAGATCAATTACAGGCTTTCCTATTTAATGTCATGCTTGTGCTGCCAACATCCTGGTTTCTATGTACAACAGCTATAATGCAAACAAAAGCTGACTAAGCCATTTTGTGGTGAATCATACAAATAAAGAGAAAACTATCGGAAGTGACAATAAAAAAAACTATTATGGTTGTCTCCCTTTCCTCTTTGTTTAATTTAATTTAAGTGCAAAAAAATAAGCGTTACAAATGGCTAAACAATTTAAATGGGAATAATTTTACAATAAAATAAGAATAAAACCAAAAACTAAAAACTAAAATCTGAATAAATATTTGGGTGAATAAACCTTTTTGAAATGGGAATAAAAAAAGTGATACACCAACGTACTGTTAACGAACATGCTTCTGCAGCACGCAACATATTTGAGACAATCATATGAAAAACCTGTTACTTGTTTTTTAAAAGTCTTGTAATACAGTTAGTAAATCTGAAACTTTTGTAAATAAGATTGTGGAGCGACACAATTGTATTTAAAAACTTTTTATTACATTATATCATTAAGATAAATTTTATGTAAAGGAAATTGTGTAACAAATAATAGATGAATACGAACAAACACAGACATTGGTTCACACACTGCTAGACAAGTTATAATAACGACACAACATGATAAAATATTAGACAAAAATCATGTCAACTATTAAATGATTGGTTGCTTGGTTTGCTCTCTGTCTGTCTATGTTTAAGGTCTTGGTTAGTGGGTAAAAGATTTTGTATAAGTAGAGTTTAAGCGTAAGTGATACATACTCTTATTAGTATATAAAAATGTATAAAGTGTGTTATTTACTTATCAAATCAATATTCTTAAAATGTATGTTTAATTATGGTCGTTACACTTAATGAGTATTGTTTAAAATTGCCACCTGTAAATAAGTTGAAAACTAATAATTCTAAATTAAATCCACAACAAATCTTAGTTGAGGTATTTTTGAAAAAGTAAAAAAACTTTAATTGAATTTAAACGCTTCTATTTCATTTCCTTCACAATCTTTTTTTGTTATTTTCTGTCAATTATATTTTTATTACAATTTTTTTAAATAGTTAAACAACAATAAAGAAGGAAATTGCCGTCATTGAACATTGCTATGAATAAGTAAAAAATATAATGAATAGAATTTAAAAAAAAAACAAGCAAAATAGGTTTTTTTCCAACTACAAATCAATAATATTGATTTAATAGCTGGCATAATTGTACGCTTGTGTAACAAGACAAAAGAATTATTGTCCCAACAAAGTTCATATCTAAGACAGCAATTTCTTTTTTTAACTTGTTAAATATTTTTTTGCATGTTTGGCAAAAACAAAAAAGTACACAAATTCTTTGCAACACATACAAATACGACCACTTAGTGGGTAAACCATGTCATGGCCAAATATACTGAATATGAATTGTTGCAGAAACAAAACTTTAATTACATTTGCTACAGTAATATTTATAAAAAAATAAGAAGATGACACACACGTGCCATCGTCGAAAACATTTTCATTTTTTTGTGTTACATATAAAATTTGTGTATTTCTGTCGAATACGAGCAGAGTAGTTCGCATTACATTTGAAAATTATAATCACATTTACTGTCTTTTTCGTTATTTTCCTAATGACATTACTTTGTATTCATTATTGTTAAATTTCATTTAATGAAATATGAGTTTAACACGCTTTCCCGACTTACATTTTAAAGCACGTACGTAATGATGGTGGGTTGTTACTAAAAGTTATTTGTAAGTTTAAATTCATTAGAGGATGATACACATTGATTTATAGCTGGGATTATAAAACATTTTTTAGAGCTAAAAAAGGGTGTCTCTCCGTTTAATTTTCATTTGTTACAGTTATAAGGGTTGTTTGCTAACCCTCCTGTTTTTTGGGCAAAATCGAAAAATTATAATTGAAATGTAATTTAATAAAAATGTAACAACAGTTTTGAATTCGCAATCTTATTAGTCTATTTGTTAAATTTGTTCATTAGATATTTTAATGGTTTCGTTCAGGGAAAATATAGTTTTACTCTCCCCCCAATCCGTGCCTGTAAACATACATATGTACATGTTCCGATGTTTTAAAATCTTTTATAAAAATATCAAAAAAAAAAAATGTAGTTTTTAAAACTTTCCCCATTTTTCAACTACTTTTTCTGTGGTTCCAAGCAAAATTCCAATATAGCACAAAAAATATTATTCGAGGTCTCAAAGTCCTTTTTTTGTTGTTGTGAATATCTTATTTCCTTTCTTAAAACCGTCGTTTGAAGTTGTAGAAAATAATATAACATTGTTTTTGAGACAGACAGACAGACAGGCTTTGAAAAAATAATGACGTCGCAACACCTGTTGAAATACATTAAATTGTATGAGCTGGGATGGTTCTCTGCTTTGGCTTCTCTTTTGCGAGTTTCAGTCTATAATGACCCCTTAGCACCAATTGATGTAAGCGAAAAAATTTAAATTTTCGAGCACCGGCACCAGTAGGACCTTTAGAGCGAAAAAATATTTTTTTTGTAACATCTTGCTTTATTTATTTTTTATAATTGTCAAATCTACTCGTATTAGTCAATCTTTAATATGGTTAATGATTTTATTAACCCCTTCAAGTAAAAACTAAATAAATTTTCTTGATTCCTGGAAACTTTAGATTTTATTCGTTTTAAAAATAGAATAGATAATTTCATTAATTTCAAAGACGTTTTCTACAACAACACATTGGCTTGTAAAACATTCAGTGAAATTCCGATCATAGATTTGAAAATCAAGGCAAGTTCATTAGTATTTTTATAATCATTTTTGTCATATTCTTACGTTAAGTTCAATTTTGTATGATTATAAAACCTTAAGGCAAGAAGTGCCTTAGCGCCTTTTAATCTTTCTTATATATTAAATAAATAAATATACGAGTATGTGTATCTTTTCTAATTCTGTTTTGATTTTATCTATGAATCGCTTAAGATTTAATCCGATCACTTCGTATTATTAATACGAGTATCATTTAACTAAAAGAAATAATTTATTAAACATGACCTTCAACATTATACAACTCATCGATTCATGCATCATTAATGCTCAACATTTTTTTTAATTAGGATGATTTGGTTTTCGTTTTTCTTTCATCTTTAATTTCTATACTAGACAATAAATTTTATTAAAAAGAAAAAACAGAAAACAAAAAATAGAAAAATGGTAGCATTTTTCTTTTGTTCTTTTGTTGCTGTAAAAATAAACAAAGTTATTATCTGCTTGTAAGCAACATCGCAACAATACTACAGACACTAAAGTTTTATGTAAAATAAAAAAGGAAAATGAAAAGAAAAGACGAATAACGAAATTTATATAGAATTATGAAAAAGAAGGGCTGCAGTTCTTAATCACTTTGGAACACTTTAATACAAGAGAGAGGCATTATGCCTAAACAGAATAGAACCTAAAACAGACGGATGGACGCACAGATAGGCAGACAGGCCAAAGCATTGAGCGTACTCGTCTTAAACAACTTGTGCCAGAATTATCTTCATAAAAAAGATCTTAAATTGCATGAAAATCTTGGAAGCAGGCAGCTGTAGATGTTTGTGAGCAGAGATACAAAAGTTTTTATTTTTTTTTGTATAACAGAAGTTGTTTCATACTACAAAGTAAAAAAATTGTTGTCTTGCATCATTTATGTATTCAAGAGTTTATCAATTAAATAATTATACATGTACATACTGAAAATATAACAAGTAATTTTCTTGAGAAAACGACATAAAAGAACCCCTACTTCGAGATATGTTCTTGAGCTTGCGAATTAAAATTTTTTTTATATACAATATGTGCATACTACCTCTTGTGTTGGCGGCAGCTGCGGATCTAACAACAGTTACTTAATATAATTATTTAAAACTGTTTTGGTTTCAGCAAAAGTAAACTGGATGGACAAAATGTAGCAACACTTTACAACTGTCAGACATGTTAAAAATTTATAACAGATTTTTTGTTTCTTTTGCGAAAGTTAATATAAAATTATTAAAAATTATTTCAATGAAGAATCAAGATTTGCTCTGCGAAAATGCTCTTAAAATATAGAATATGCAAAAATATGCAATAACAAATCGATGTCAAAAATTCATATAATTTTCTGAAACTGATAAATATTTTATCGCCGCTACTGCAGATTGCACAAGAAAAAACGTACAATTGCATATTTGAAGGCTTATTAGAATCGTTGATGTTTTCCTGAAAGCTTGAATTATGTCAACCGTTCCATAAATGTGCATTAAAACCATAAATACTTAATGTAGGGTATTTTCTTATTACAAAAGCATTAAAAAAATTGAAGGCAAAAAGAAAACTTGCGGAGTTATTAAATAAACAATAACAATGTTTAAAACATAAAAAAAACGAACAGATAATGAAAATGATGTTGCCGATGATGATAATGACGCTGACAGACGATGATGTTTAAGTATAAAATTTTCATCATTTATTCTGTTTGTTATCTAAATGTTTAAATAAATATTCAATAAAAAGAAATCAATTATTATATGGTCTCTTATATGGTCAATGACTTTAATACATCGATGTTTCCTTAAAACATTTCTTTACTTTCTTTCCAAACAAATGAACCCTTTAAATAAACGAAAATTCAAATAAACATAAACAACTTCTTCTATTTGTTCAATATAAATCAATGTGGTTTTTCTTCTTAATGACGCCATTTGAAAACTAAATTTAAGAAAAGTGTTAATTTTGAGTTTTTAAAAACGGTAGTCCCAACTCCCCCATAGAAATCAATTTGCTGATGGCTGTGAGAATTGTTTTGCGTCAATAAATGTGTATAGATAAAAAGTAATGGGGATTTAACTGCATTAAAATGTTAATTTGTTTGTAAACTCAATTAGAATGTTATCGGGAAAGCCATCTAAATATTCGTCTTAGCCAATAGTATTAAGCAGTCTTACTTTCTAAGCCGACGGAGCGTGGTACGTTTACTTCAATACTAAAGATTTTTTCTTTCAATTCTACAAACTTAGTAAAACATTTTTCAAGGCATATTAACTAGTTTTTATGCTCTGACAATGACGCTCTAATTGGCTGGTTTTATGTTTTTTAAAAAACCATTTATAGCATAAATAGCTGGGCGCTGTAATTCTCATGGGATATGAGGAAACAAAGAAGCATATAAATATAATATAATTAATTAGGCTTCTCATTCAGTTTAAGGAGTGTCCGTTAAAAAGCTGTTTCCAAAAATTTGTGTAAAGGTTTCGTGTTGATCTGGTAAGAGTATCAGTGAATTGTGCAGATGAGCTACAACATCTCTTCTTCATCAGCTTAATTGTATTTTAAGAACACATTTATTTAAAATATATTCTTGCCCAAAAATATTGATTTGGAAAAGATCACCATAGAAATTAAAACTAAATTGTAAAAAACATAAATCTTTGAATAAACACAGCTGCTCATGACGCCAGTAACACCAATTCGGTTCAAAAGACCAGAAATAAGTTAAACAAACAATCTCAGTATTCGAACTTGAGCCAGATTGATAACATTCAATTAAATTCATGTATGCACTAGTTCGAAAAATATATCCCAGCAAAAGCTTTGGCAATGACTTTCACAATATACACGCCATTTATAAGATGATTTTTATTTATAAAACGTTATTTATTTTAATTCTCTTTCACAGTTGCTACCAAACACAATTTACATTTGATTTTAATTAGAATTTTATTTATTTACTCCTTCATAACCATAAAAATTGTATCCAAACATATAAAAAATAACAGCAAAAACTTTAATCTAATTAACCCATTAAAGCATAACGTTCGATAAAACGAACGCTATTAAATAGTATATTTTTTTGTAGAAAAAATAAAATTAGACTTTAAAAGTTAAGGTTTAATATTAAACAGACAGGAACAGTTAAATTACACTGTGCAACAAATTTCGGGTCATCGCCGCCAGCCTCAACAGCTTCAGTGCGAAATGAAAGTTCACCATTAACTAAACAAAACCGCCAAAGCGTTTTGAAAAGTTAGATCGCATTTAATTTTATGGCCTCTTGAAGTTGGGTAATTTTTGACCATTTTATGCACTTTGAGTAAAAAAAAACGTGTAAATATATACACATATTTTATGGAATGTAATTGTGCGTACTTATTGTTGAATTGAATCCAACCAAAAAGACTTCGAGCTATATAGTTTTAAATATTTGTATTGCTTCCACTGAACAAAATGGAGGCTCTGAGTTTCTTATTGCAATAAAACTTTTTAAACACTTTTTTTAGTAAAATACAAAAATTTTCAAAAAACTTCTGTTTATTGAGGGTTTTTTTAGCTAAACAAACAAAAGTTTTTTGAAAATCTTTGAAAAAGATATCGATTCGATCTCGATTAATAAATAAAAAAAAACTGAGAGAACACTGAAGATGGCACATAGCCGAAACCGGTCTGTTTATCAACCAAATTTGACGTGGGATGACGGAAATTCATTCCAAATCTTAAATATCCTTTTTTTAAATATTCAAAAAATAAATTGTACTATTCAATAGAATTTCAGATGCATTTCATCCAGAATAGTTTTAAATTTGTGTGAAAAAGTTAACGAATGTCAAGTAGTGCAAAAAATCCAAAATTAATAATTTCTTCATATATGATCACGCCTATACCGCCCACCAAATTGGATTCAATGCAACAATAAGAACGCACAATTACATTTCATTAAATATTTTTATATATTTATAAGTTTTTTTTCAATTTTTATTCATAGTGCAAAAAATGGTCAAAAATGGCCAACCTTCAAGAGGCCATAAAATTAAATTCGAGCTAACTTTTCAAAACCCTTTGGCAGTTCCGTTTACTTAATGGTTTACTATCATTTCCGATTGGAGTTGTTGAGGCTGGGTTTTCTGGTTGCACTGTGTTATTAATAGATTTTTATTTTTAAGGAAAGCTTAAATTAAAGAAGCCATAAAATCGTGATTACATAAACATTCACTTTTCGTTTTATATGATCTTAAAGATTCATTATTTAGCATAAAATTATATTTATTGCTAAAATGAACTCTATGCACTAATGGGTTAAAAAAAACTTAGTGCAGAGAGAAATTCCATGACTTTTGCCGCCTCGCTTGCCTCTCTACATGTCCTAAAAATCATGGTGTAAATTTACAGGGCTGCCAGTAATATTTTCAGAAAAATCGTTAAATTTTTTAAATAAAATCGTCAAAATCGTCAGTATTTGAAAAAAAGTCGTAAAAAAATCGTCACTCAAAAATCTTCTGTTTTATACAACAATCTTAACAAGTTAAGCTCCTTAATGTCATTAAAATTTTTAAATATTTCTTTCGCGTTATCAATATCATCGATATTGGCCGCAAAATAAAAATATATTTTTAGAGCTTGACATTTTGCATGTTGAGCAAAAAGTAGCGAAGTCAAAAAATCGTCAAAGTATAAGTAAGGCAGGATACTAACAAAAATCGTCAAACGTCATTTTGTGAAATTCGCTATAAAAATCGTCAAAATGACGTAAAATCGAACCGTTTGGCAGCTCTGATTACATACCATTTGCATTACTTTGTAAACGTTTTAGAATTACTCTACGCGATGGGAGAGCGTTCGGTTATCGTACACTGAATTAAAAGTTCAATTCAATCCCTGTTGAAGGAATGTGGGGTTTTTTAAATTCTGCGTGTGCATGTGTGTTCGTAAAGACAAGGTTTTTGGTGCATAATTAGCTTCCCTCCTATTATTGCAATAATGTTAGAACTGCTTGTTGCAAAATTCGGAAGACCATAAACGATTGGCGATCGTGAAGACTTTTGTAAAGTATGAAGAATATAATTGAACAATAGCTACACGGAATACGAATATTCTATGGATTAATTTTCTTTAAAAAAACATAATATTTCTCTTCTATATTTACATAAATATTAAAATAGCTACACAGCAATAAAAATAGCAGCATCACAACAAAATCCGAATTTGTTCAAGTTTAACATTGACTTTTTTATTTTTTAATTAAAATCATCCACATTGAACTTTAATGATTCGGTTCACTGAACCGTAAGTTTATTTAACTTTTTGCTTTTTCGTTTATGTTGTACTATTTTACGTATGTTGCAAGTCTATTACTACACGTATATTGTTATAATTTTTTCACATTTGTTTTAAGGAAATGCATTAAAGCACGTTTTGTAAAAACAAAATTTGGAAAAATTAAGTGAGATTGCTTAAAAAGCATTATGCAATATAATCGTTGAAATTAACTTTTTAATTACTTTCTAGTGAATGGAATAAAATTTGATGTTAAACTAAATAAACACAATTTTTCTTTATAAGCAAATATCAGTTAATGGCCCATTAAGAAGACATCGTAAGGGGATGAAAAAAAACAAGTTTACTAAACAAAAGTTTCATGTGAGTCACACTCATGGGAAATTTAAGCGTAAAAATTTTCAAATAATATTACTGTACAATTTTTAAATATTAGATACACACATCTATGATGATGACACATTTATACATCTCTAGCGTGTAGTTGTATCCAGAGGATTCATATTATTTATTTTTCCATAAGTACCAATAGATTTTGTTTTACTCGAAGGATTTTACATACTTCTTGCTGTATTAAATGCATAAATTTAATTTCAAGTCTCATATTTTCTAGACACACCAGAAAAAAAAACAAAAAAACTTTTTTATTCTCTTTATTTACATTAAATATTTATATCTGTCACAATGTCACAATGCCCGATTAAAACCAGAGTGTTGAAAAATCTTGTGACTTTAATAATTACAAACTTTTATTACAACTTGCATTGTTTCAAGACTTTGTTACAATGCACTTTTTTTAATTTTAATTTATTATCATTTATTTTGTGTGGAGCAGAGTAGAATGGTTGTTTATTTTTCCGGCGGAAATGTGCCATATGAAAGCTTTCTGTTTTTCATACCAACCCAGTACAAATTCTTGGTTGCCTTTTCATGTTGTACATTTCTCATTATCATGATTTTTAATATATTTTAATGAAAATAATAATCACTTTCATTTTCTGGTTTGTAGATGGTGAACGTTTAACATAAACTAGTTCCAATAAAAAATACATACGTTTTTAAATGCATACAAAATGACTAAAATCTTTACACTCTAAAAAACAAAACAAAAACACCAAAAAAATATTGTTTAATTGTAAAAGTATTATGTTTGAGTATTTGGAAAAATAAAGTATTTTTTTTTTCTTAAATATATTCCTTCAAAAAGTATTTTGGTAAATAAAAATATTTTTTTTTAATTCGAAACAAATGCACTTTTAATCTTTTAAGGAGCGCCCTAAAACAAGAACTTTTTTAAAACGCACATTTTGTGTTGTTCAGAAAAAAATTTTGCTGGTAAAAGAGTTTCGAAATGCTTTTTAAGAAACTTATTTCAATAAGAGTACCTTTTGAATAAAGTACTTTTTAAAAAAGTACGTTTTGGAAAAATTATTAAAAATTTTATTTAAAAAAAAGTACGTTTTGGAAAAAAAAATGCTTTTGGGAAATCGTTTAATAATAATAATTTGTGAATAAAATTTCTTTTGAAAAAAGAGACACTGAAAAAATCTTTTTGAAAAATTCTTTATTGAAAGTTTGTTTTATTGAAATTTGATGTACCTTTCGAAAGACATTACCTCAGAGAAAACCACATTTGGAAAAAAACTTCGTATTACGGAAACTGCGTTATGAAAAAAATACTTTTTGGGTAAATGGGGTTTGAAAGAATTATATTTTTAAATAACTACAAATTGAAAAAATTAATTTTTTGGGAAAAGTACGTTTTTGAAAACAATAAGTATAAAAATACGTTTTGAAAAGGTTCCTTTTCAAAAATTTACGTTTAGAAAAAAATATCTTTGAAAAAAGTTTTATGTAATTAAAAACGTACTCTTAAAAAAAAGTAGATTTTGAAAATGTATGTTATCTCAATTAATCGAAAAATGTAAGTCAAATAAAATAAAATTAAAAATATCCGATGTGGAGTAAAGATTTATTCGGGCAATTTACATCAGCTAATTGCGTAACAAAAGCAAACATTTTTATGTAAATATATCTTTTCTCGATGGCATTTTTACGAATATTTTAGGGGGGAAAATTTAAATTGTACGAAATTACTCAGTCAATTCAATTCAAATGTTAAAACATTTAACTGACCGTTGATGCAAATATCAAAGAATTATCAAGGGCAAATAGTTTAATTGTAAATATTTGATAATATTTTAGCAAAAGCAATCAACAAATTCTTTGGCTGATGTTTTAATTTGTGTGTACTTATTATGGTCATCAATTATTCGTGTTTTTTATTTGTTCGAATAAAATTTCATGATATTTTTTTTGTTCGAATAAACGAATAATTTTTAAATAATTCGAACGAACAAAGAATAAAAAATTTACAGTTAAAACAGCATTACAGATCATATCAAATTTGTTTTTTCTTTTCTTTGATTTTTATAAATAGTTCAGATCATCATCAATACTGTTAACGATTTTCGCGTTAGTACAATTTCTTACTTTATTTATAGACTTTTTTAGATCAGTTAATAAAACGTTATCAGTTACCTCAGAAACGTCATGTTGTTCTTCATCTAGTTGAGGTCATTCGTAATACGTGTTTTTATCACAAAATAATCGTGAAAACAAAGTATTTGCGTACTCCTTTGCTTCGCTTCTTGTGACATATTGTAAAAAGCTAATATTGGATAGGAAATTCATAGAATTTAGGAACAATACTAAAGTCGTTCATTAATTATTCGATTGTTCGATTATTCGAAAAACGTTATTCGAATAATTCCTTATCCGAAATTGAAAAATTTTTGTTCGTTCGAACGAAAATAATAAAAATTGTTCGAATTATTCGAATAAGTTTTATTCGAATGACAACCCTAGTAGTACTTATCTTGTATCTAAAGCTGAAAAGGCTCTTAAAATCAGTTCTTTCCTTTTTCGTTTAGAAAGATTACTCTCAAAATCTGGATTTAGAAAACCAAAAGTAAAACACGAATAAAAGTGAAGCATTTAAAAGCATTCAGGATTTATTGTAAAATATTTAATATTTCTGAAATTTCCTCTAAGATCTATTGGGAACATATTTTATTTTTTGCTTTGCTTTTCTTAATGGAAATAATGTAAAACTATATAATAAATCTTGGTTTATAAAATAAAATGACAAAAAACTTAATAATTTTGGAAAAACTTCGATTAATTGGAGTAAAAATTACTCGAATAATTCGAACGAAATAAAACCCCAATTTCGATTAAGTGACTTATCAACAAATAAAACAACTTATAAGCAATTCCAACAGTCAAAATTACTCGAATAACTCGAACGAAATAAAATCTTTACACGATTGTTCGAAGAATTTGAAAACCTGAATTTCGATTAACTGACTAATCAACAATTCCAAAATCGATTAAAGGAAATACCCTGGTATTAAAACACACGTAAGAAACTTTTCTTTTGGTATAACTTTTCTTCTTTTTTCGCAGTTCGTTTCTCATTCAAATTTAATAATTTATTGTTCATTGATTATATCGAGCCATTCGCGCCAAATTATAGCGCGGCACGGATAGATTTACAATCCAATAAGCAGAGACATAGAAAAGCGATTACGAACGTGGCATTGACATCCCTTGAATGGTTTTTATTATCCATAATTTTTTGGAAATTACCCTTTCACTTGATTATGTGATTTTTATTTCGCATTACATTGATTTTTTAATACAAAATAACTTATGCATGTTAGGCTAAGGTTCGTAACATTTTATTCCGAAAGAATTGGAGAAACAAAAAACTTGGTTAGTTCCAACTTAAAAGTCCGATCATAAAAACTTTGTTTTCGGAGGCCGCATCAGTCCCGTCCCCTTGAGTGTTCTGGTGTATTTCAGCAATTCTTAGATGTTTCTAGTTGTATACAAATTAAAATGCTGTTTCTAGACAAATTATTTTTAAAAAAAGAATATGACCAACATATACAAGTTCTTATATAAATGGAAATAGATCTAATCTACCATCACTAACTAAATTTTTTCTAGCTAAGCCAATATGCATGGATAGCCTGATCAAAGTGATATCAGAAAGAGCAAATGCATCTTATTAAATTTGTATCATTTCAAAGAGATATCTTTTATCTGAATTACATCGTAGGAAGCCTGATTCAATTCTATGGACTTTGATCGTGAATACTTTAAATCCTTTTCTGCCAGTGTAGGCAATTTTCTGCACATGTTTATCTCTGTGTAAGGGCAATTAACGGTTATTTTTAAACATGATGTGTGCTTGTAAAAAACGGCCAATAAAATGAGTAAAATTGTAAATGTTTATTTAATGTAATTAAAGTTTGATGACCACATACTTGCTCATTTATTTATACTTAAAATACATAAACATACATGTGTATATACAGATATGAATACATCTCATAGATACTTACTAGACAAAGTTTGCAACGACATCAGCCATTTTTAAATGTATGCATATTTAACTCATTAAGTACTTATTTATGTTTTAAGTACCCATGTTTATGTAATATTTATGTACGTTTGAAATTGTTCACAATTACAATTTTGAAGTACAAATTATAGGATGGCTGTTGTTTTACCTGAAACTAAATTATTGTACGGAAAATTTTGCAAATTTTTTAAAACAAAATATAATATTACTAAAAGTAATAAAAACTAATTTTTTAAACTTATTTTGAATAACTTTTAATAATAGCAATTAAAAATTCCTTAAAATGTTTTTAGTTATTTAAAAAAATTTTGAATGGAAATTATGCCTATTTTATTATTCACAAGGCCGTTAAACAATTTTTGGAATTATTTGAAATATGTCTGTATGAAATCGAATTCTTGTTTGATTGTGATGCACCAAATCGAAATACATGTTCCTGGAAAATTGTACTAACTCCTTAATAAAAAATCAGCTTAAACTGAAAAAATTTTTAAAATTATTTTATATTAGAGAGTGATTTGCTGATCTCTCCTGTAAAATTTATTCAATGTTACTTAGTGCTTTTTTAATTCATATGACGATATGTACTTAACAAATACATAAATTTGTTTTTATTGCTGGTGAAAAAATTTTGAAATTGTTTAAAAGTAAAAAATAACTATGGAATAAATTTTTAATAGAAATTTAATGATTTTCTTTCAGTTTTATAGAACTAATTGCTTTTTCTCTTTTTTTATTTTAGGTGAGTTTTTCAAAAACAGATTAACACTGAAAATATAGTTGGGGTGTTCACACTGTGGTCATATCAGTCATATTGTCATAATGTCTTATTATTTTACAATGGTTTAAAAAAGTTGTTGTTGTGCTTCAAGCAAAAAAGTCATAAAATAATAAGACTTTTTAAGGTATGTTTTTGGTTTGTCATAAAATAACAGTAGAAATCTTAGTCGAGCAGCTGTAACTCCTTATTCGAGCCGGCAATAATATTAACAAGCCGCCGCTACAAATAACACAAAATGAAAACAAGGCAAATTTGTTACATATTTTCCATGGTGTAATAATATAAGGTGCTCTTATCAAACAACAATAAAAAACAACATGCATTTTGTTTGTGTAAAATTATCACAATATTGTCAAAAAAAGCTGTATACAAAACATAACAAAATGTGGTTTGTATGTATTTAGTGGTTATGCAAAAACAAAAAGCATAACGTAAACAAAAATATTCATAATGGCGGCCAAAAATGTAAACAACTTTTGACAAGACCGTGAAACTTACCATTTTTTTTTGCAGATTATTTAACGGTCAAAACACAACCCTACAAAAAACCATATTCCTTGTTGCGCACACCTGATATTATTACACCATGATATTTTCCGGCGCCATTTTAATGTAATTTTCGTGCAAAAGGCAAATTTATTACGACTACAATAAATCAACAACAAAGCAAACAACAGGCATTTTGTTTGTGTAAACGGTGAATTCATTATATACGCTGTCAAAATTCTCCATGCATAAAAAATTACATTAAAATGGCGCCGGAAAATATTTAACAAATTTGAAAGGGCAGGTAATGTATAAATTCACGTGAATTCGCCACTGCAACCACCTTATAATTAATTCGCCTTGAATGAAATTATGCGTTTGTGTAAGCTATCTGCCTGGCAGCTTATGGATGTTTTACTACTTGCCGCCGTAAGAAAAAATATTTCGGCTCATTAGTTTGTTCTTCCTCCTCATCATCAACTAGAAAAGGGTGCATTTAAATTTGAATACATACATACATGAATTTTTTTGTTCATATTTACTTGAGGTAGCCATTATCACGTTTAACATGTAATTTTCGCACAAACCAGCTATTATTTTACTTTTTTCACTTGATTTCGCCATTTTGATATGAAATTGTATTTTTAAATGTTTTTTTTGTATCAGCTGGCACAATTATGACATAGCACACTAAATTATGACGGGGTTGTTCACACTTGTCATATTTTGGTGTGCTATTATTTTATGACATATGACTTATGACTACAGTGTGAATACCCCAAGTAAGTTGTTAATTTAATCCATCTTTTATATAATCGAATATCTTTGACATTTAAAATAATTGTAAGCAATTTTGTTGATTCTAAGAACTTAGACGGCACTTTGTGGCAAGATTTTAATCTTGAGGATATTGATAACCAACTGCCGCTAGACAAAATACGTATATCTAGGCGGTATATATAAATAAAAGATCTTGATAAAAATGAAATTCTGCAGTTTTATAAATACGTCTTCAATATAAAGAAAGGGGACGGCTCCATAATGTTTCCAAATTTTTGGTTAATATATTTGCTTTGCCACAAAGTTCGGCTACTGTGGAACGAATCTTTTCAATAATAAATAAAAGCAGAACCAAAATAAGAAATAAGTTAAATACTGATACTCTTGAAGGAATTCTACACGCAAAATCGTTTGTCAATGCTAATAACGTTTTAAATATCAAATTCAAGAAAGGTTTTTTATATTTTAGTCAAATTGCATTTGATCATAAAAAATTAATGCAATCAAATTAAGTTTTAAAACTTATATTGACAGTCCCAAGAATTTTATTTCGCTATATAAAAATTATAAAACCAATTCAAATTTATGAATAACTAAGCTTTAAATAGTACAAAAGTGTATACATTGATTTTACTTGAAAGTACAAACTTCGTTTACTTTATTTTGTTTTTGTCGTTTCTTAAATATATTAAATTAAAAATATAACCATGGTTTAATAACAAAATATTATTTTTTGTACAAGACATTGAGTATGGTAATTTCACCTAAAAAACAGTAATTTTTTATGGCTGGACGGAAATCGAAATAAAAAAGTTAACATCACTGGTAGAGTGTCTGAATTACAAGTATTCACTAAAAGTTTCTTAATCTTAAAAGTTTAATAATCATTTAAACTTTGAATATTTTCTTGAAAACTTAACAAATCTAGCCAAGTCTATGCATATACTTTTTCCGGCTAGACACTGAACAACAAAATGTCACAATACTAGATATATATTTTCTTTTTTGCTCCATTTCTGTAACCTTTCTAAAAATAATGGTAAAAATCTGTTCACTCTAAATACGAAGCAAAATCTCAATAATCTCATAATCCAGATTAAAAAAAAAAAAACAAAACAAAAACCTGATGACATGCAGTCATCAATAATAACCAATGAAGCGTTCCATGTGCATCAAGCGAATAACAAATACTCGTCATTCACTCAAGACATGAGCAGAAGTTTAAAATTTTCAGTTATTCAGTTAAATTTTTGCATGGTTTTAATATTTAATAGAACAACAAATGATGCATCAACGAGAATGAATTGAGTTACAATTATAAAAGAAGGCTTCATCACTATTATAGTTCTAATTCTAATTGTAAAATAAAATAGAACAAAAAGTTATATAAACAATATTATTTCATATTTTGTTTCAAATATATTGAGTATCTTTGTTAATATTATTTTTCAGTCTCTTTGTTGTAATTTTTCCATTACATTTCATACAGAAAAAAAAATAAACTCGTATATATTGTGTGTTTTGAAAATACAAAGAAAATGGAACACACATCCGTCACGTTCTAAATGAAAGAAATGAATTATTTTTTACTTTTACAAAAACTATTAGATTTATAAACTTTATTTTATATGGATGATAATGCAATATGTAGTTTTCTTTTCCTATTTTCTTTTTTTATTCGTTGGTTTTTGTTTGCTGTATTTTTCTTTTGAATTTTGTTTTAATAATTAAAACCTTTGTTTTTTTTTGTATACACATCTGATCATTAAAATAAGTACACCTGTTACAGTTTCTCATGGTTTTCATTGTTAGCACTGTTTTTATTTTAATGTAATTCAATTCGTCACTTTAATTAGCGTTTAGATAAAAATTCATTAAAATAAGAACATTTTAGGGATCAATAAAATTGATGACAGTTTTCTTAATAATTTCGTATTTTCGAAAAATTAAGGACGAACTGAACATTTTTATGTTGTTTATCAAAATAAAAAAATATAATATCAACATCAACATCAATGATTAAAAAAACTAAATTTCTAGAAGAGGAAATATTTTGAAAATCCCCATTATGTGACCCATGAGGGGTTGATGCTGATTAAAAAGATCAAGGGGTATATAATTCAACCCTCGCTATACTAAAAACTATTAAACATGTTGGTGGGCTGTAGGCCCTGATGAACTGATAACTTAGGAAACCTTCAAAAATATTCTGGAAAATGCCACATTGTGTACTGCTGAGGAGGAAGTGCCACAAAGTTGTTGTTTCCAACAAGATAACAAATTACTTTTAAACGATGAAACAGAATAAACTTCAGGCTGAACAATGTTTTCCATACAGTTTGACATAAAATATTGCCAGAGAATGTGGTCATGAAATGGAATCTATTTTATTTTTACAGCGTTTTTTCTTATACTCTCAATTTGGATTACAGAAAGCAAGCAATATTTTCTTTTAATCTATTACAAAATGTCGTAGTCGAAAATAAACAAACTTAGGGTAAACATTAACTTTAAATTGTAATTTTTATTTACTTTTATGCTTTGAGCATAAAACAACAACCAAAAATTTTATTTTGTTTGGGTTAAAAAAATGCATTTTCGATAATTATAAATTTGATCACATTTGTGAAAAATACACTTAAACTACGATTATCCGACTCGCATGCGACCCAGCTCAGCACGGATAATCGAAAAATTTGGTTGATATATTTTATATTAGAACGCAAAGAATATTTTTTTTTATTTAAACTTGAGCAAGTATTGCTTTCTAATACACAAGAAAATTTTAGTTCAACTTTATTATTACGAAACAGAAAAAAAATCTTAATTTCGTCAGACTAAAATAAAATAAAATAAATAAAATAACATAAAATAAAATAAAGGGTGTCCTGAAATTTTAATTTTCCGCCATTTGTGCAGTAAAGTGTTAGTAGGCATAAAAAACAATTTGATAGCTGACAGTTTAGGGCTTGTGAAAATGAAGCGTTACACGGCAGAACTTCGTGCTTTTATTTAATTTCATTTCATATCTCAAAAAAAAACTAAAAACTTTGTTTTCTATTTAATTCAAATCTTGTGTTAATTTTGAGATTCCCTTTACAAATGAAATATGGAAGTTTAAAAATTCAATTTACACGATGTTCGAATTATCATAAAGCCAAAACTCGGTTAATATATGTAATCGGTTAATGGAGGACCGGATGATCGAGATTCGACTGTATATACAATTAAATTGAAGTTGGAAGAAAATCCGACAATTTTGTTTCTTTTTTAAGTTTTGTTTATCTCAATGTCTTCAAAATTCCTAATTCGGCAAATAAGTCTCTTCAAGCATACGTTTTTATTTACAAAAGACATTATTTTTAATAAAATTTTTTAACTGTTCTTGTTATATATTTAAAAAAAATTTTTTAAAGAGAAGTAACAACTTAAGCAATTAATACCTTTCAAACATTTCGCTGCATTACCTTCTTTGGGAAAAGGATAGTGTGGAGAGGGCAGATGGTGAAAGTGAGAAAACTTAATTAATAAATTCTTATACAACTCTGCTATTGTTATATTATGTTTTATTTTTTATAGCAGTACTGTAGCGCCTTTGGTGCCAAGTAGGAGCATTCATTTTTGCTAAGCTGTATAGCTATTTTTCTTCGCCGACGTCTTAGCTATAATTTCGACGAAGGCGTGCAGTTGATATATATATATATATATATATATATATGTATTAGCATACACTAGTATCAATTGCTGCCGATACTCTTCAGTGACCAATGATATGTCTTCCCCACTTATAAAATGGCACAAATAAAATGGCACATTTGAAAAGAATAAATAATATATTTATGACTTGCCTTAAAGTGGGCTCGAATCCACGTTTTCCGTCATCATTGGCTTTGTAAGCAACGCGTTAGCTACTTCAGCCAACAGCTCTCAGAAGATAGGAGAAACCGAAGAAACCCTATTCAATTTTGTAAATTAATTTCCACACCTTAGAAATATTTAATAAACTGTTAATTATTTCCGTTTTAATTTAATTTGTTGTTTTTCAAACTAAAATCAAATGAATCATTTAAATTTTCAAACAACTTTTTTTGTTGTTTTTTATGACAGCAATTATTTGAAATAATTAAAAAGATTTTTCTATAATGAGTGTGGACTTAAAAACATTTTTGTGTTCTTAGTTAATAAAAAAATTAAATAATTTCAGCCCTTTAGTGCAACATCGTTCTTCATATTGTGTAAAAAAAGCATTTAAATATATTTTTATTTACCTCTTGAGGAGAGAATATTTCTTTATTTTTCCATTGAGGAAATTGAAAACTTTAAGGCCGTTTTCTGAAGAACGACTTTTTTGAGATATGACTACTTTGCAATAAAGGAGCAATATATATTAAATTATTTGATTTGATATTCTCAATATGTTTTATTATTTAGAACTACGAGTTGATTCCTGGGAAGCGTCGGAAAAAATTCTCGGAAAATAAGCCGGCATTGGTTGGTTGAAAAAATAATAAAAATAACGTAAATTTTTTATGTAGAAATTTCGCCAACAGAAAATTACTTATGTAATAAAGATTTTATAAACAATTTATTCAAAAGTTTTTAAAAATTATACACCATCGACGCTGGACATTTTTGGGTGGTTATTTGTAAGCGAAGCTGTCAAATGCTTAACTCCAATGACATCGCCCCATGTTGAAGTAATGAGTTATAATGCCGAAGTAAAAGTAATTAAATGTATACACTTCGTATACGTTGTTGATGTTTAGTAGCGGCGAATTGCAGCGTCCATTTCGCTCTTAGTGATTTTATAATTTATTTACACTTTCAAAAAGTTTATTCTTTTAAATTAATATACAATACTTAAGAAATAAATAAAATATTTCATCCGGCATTTCTTATCATTTTGCTGCTTGTAACAAGATGACCCCGTTGCAACATACATACATATATGCAGCACATGTGTGTCTCTAAAAATTGTGTGAAATTTAAGAACTGAGTCAAGCATTAATTGATAACACCGCTCAACACGCTGTCTGGTGCATTGAGTATTTTATGCGTTTCCCAGCTACATTTTGACCCTGATTTAGTCGGCTTCCCGTATCAGCTTTATTTTTTCTTAACTAAAAGGAAATATTTTTTTTTTGAAAAACAAGCACTCATCACACTAGAATATTAATCTACATATAAAATGGCTGTACACTTTGGAATTTTCTCTAAATTAATTTTATATTGATTTTTTTAGAGCAACATAGTCATATCCCATAAAAACAAAATTTTGAAGTTACTTAAGAGGTAACGTTCTTTAAAGCCTTCTTTGTTTGGAAACAATTTCAGGATTATATCTCAAACTAAATCGAAGTCATATAACACTTGACATTTTCAAAACTTTGATCGAATTTTGCAAAGGTTTTTTTTTTAAATAGATGGCTTTGTTGCATTATGCCCCTCCATTGACGAATATATTGTTAGAAGTGAGTTTATTACCTGTAGAAGACATGAAGCTTTTCTATGATAGATACATTTTAAACTTGTTTTTCAGAAATTTCATAATTTATCTCTCGCGCTTTCACACTATCATACAAGAATGAACTCTAACGAGATTTGTTGCTACTGTCAAAAAATCTAACATACCATTACATTTTGTTTTCACACTATCAGATCTCTTGTAAAATGAAAAATATTTGTAGGAAATAAGCGGCGGCTGAGCAGTTTCATGTAGCCGGCGAACGTGCCGGCCTATTAAAATGTTTAGCAGTTGAAGTATATCAAATACAACATTAAATAACACAAAATTTCATTAATTTTGAGACATTCCAAATTTTGTGGCTGTGTATGACAAAAAAAACCGCATCAGAGACGGCACGCTATTGGCGGCAAAACAATCGACTGTTCAATTTGCTTTTATGAAAATTCAACACTGATCAAATCGAAAATGTTATCGTTTAGAAAAATTTCTAAAAATGGCGAAGTTTTATGGTATGTCAAATTTATTATCGTATTATTTGTCATTTTAATAACATTTTGCTTTCACACTATCACACTTGCACTTATTATTACAGTTTTTGACAAGTCTTAATACAAAGTGTTATAGTGTGAAAGGCCCTTTAACGGTGACTAGAAATTGAAAAACGTAACAAGACCTAAAAACGACACTTTTTTAATTTGCTAGTTGAGTCTGAGTATGAGTCTGTACTAACACAGTCGATAATTGGTAATCGACTGAATTTCTTTACTATTTCATATATTTATATTTAATTCAACTAGTATTTCTTATGGCTAACGCAATCGACCATATTCTAGTTATAATTAATAAAGTATTAAACAAAAAACATTCTAAATGAATAACTTAAAACCAATTAACTCTCTTTGTTTACAAAGCTAAGAAAGAGCTCTGTCTCTTTTCTTTGCAAGAGCAAATTGAAAAAACACATGCATGCTGTGTTTATTTTTCAACTTGAAGCTGATACATGGATGTGCAATAAGTGTACATGTTCAATAGCAACTTTAAACGCTAGCAACTCCCTAACTACTGAACCGATTTTAACAAAATCTAGATTGTGCACATCCGAGAATAAATATCTTCAAAACGGTAAAAGTTTTGTTAAAATCAACTGTATAATATTTATGCATCCTAAAAAAGGTCTTGACTATTAATTATATGGAAATACTTATTTTTATTTTTAAAAATCTTTTGAGTTACAATGAGTTAATGGCAAAGCACACATATTTTACAAAGAAATCATATTTGAATAGCTAATAAATAAACTCTTCAACTGACAAATTAGTTTTAAAGAAACAAATTATTCATTTCGATGCATTAGCAGCATCAAATGATCATTATTTATCTAATTTAGAATTAAAAATTGTTTCGCTGGCGCATAAAAAACTCTTTCTTTTCTTCACTACGAGTAAACAAGATAATGGACCCGCTTATATTTTATTTTCCATTTAGAAAATATAAGCAAAAAAACACTCATTTAAACTTGAAACCTTTTCATGGTTATTAACAAACAGATCCTTTTGTGGTAAAGCAACAACAAACAAGATCTTTAAACAAGACATTAATTAATAATTTCTTAATACATTAAGTTGTATCAAACATTATAAAGATATCAAATTTCATATTTAGAAAATATAAGGGCACCAAAAACCTTCAAACAAGAAGGCTACAGGTTAAAGGCTTCGTTTCATTTTATTTATTTGTTAAGTGTTAAACATGAAAAGTAATTTAAAAAAAAATAATAATAAATTAAATAGAAAAGGCCACACAAGAAATATAAAAATATAAAGACACAAATCTCTTTCTTACACCATTAACTACTACCAAACTAGCTTCGAACGACTGACAGTTTTTAAAAGGAAATTTAAAACAAAGTAGACAGTCAACAGCCAAACATACGAAAAAAAACTCATGCAAACAGAAACACAGTTGGTATTATATGAGACAATTAGCTTGTAAAAGGTGTGGTTTACCGCCACCACTTTTATATATGTTTCGTACGCTCAGCTGACATTTTCAGACTTAGTGTGTACTTTCATTGGTACTACACACAGGACAGCCAGTATTTGTGATTTGTCCACGAAGTTAGGAGTTTTTTTAATTTGAATTGTAATAGAAAAATCCAGAAAAATGTTTTTATCCCCAAATGTTCCATATATTTGTAAATATTTTTAATATCATTTTTTTTTAAAGAGAAGTAACACTCTGGTAATTAATTGCCTACCAAACAAGAAGTTGTTGTGTTGTGGAGAGAAGGGGAAGTAAGAACTCAGCTGAATTCTTTGCTATTGTCTGGGAACAGAGTTAAAAATTACCTGGCAACTCTGGCACCACATGCCATTTTTATACCAAAGTAGAGCGTGCATTCTTTTTTTTTTTGTTTTTGAACTAACACTCCCTCTTTAATGTAGATGATTTTAATTTTTAATTAGCACTGGAATAAGAAGTTTTTTTGTTGTTGTTATTCTTTAACGCTTTAAATTCTTTCGCAAGAGTATAATTTAGCTAAAATAATCCGAATATATGTCATTTCTGAGAGATACGCCCATTTCAACACCTTTAAATTTTTGCTGCTTTTTGTATTATTCAAGATTTACCCGAAGGCTTACAGTTAATATTTCATTTTTATTTTTCCACTTAAGAAGAACAGCTAAAATTTAACCGATAGTTTTTCGATCAAAAATAAAATTGGAAAGATGCGACTGTTGATCTTACTGGCCATGCCTGGACCTTTCCGCTAAACTCAACTGCAAGCCGTCAAAAATTTGTAATTTTTCTATCACTCCAACTTTTTGAGACCAAAAATAAGAAAAAACACATTTTTCGCAATTTTTCGACAACGATTCATCTCGAATCACTTAACCGATTTATACCGAATTTACGGCAATCGACGTCGTTTCTCAAGTGCAAAAAAGTAAATGAATCCTAAAAATCGATTTGACAAGGAATTTTGAAGTTATTGCAATAAAGCGCTACTTTCGAAATTTTTGAATTTGATCAGTTTTGTACGCTAAAACTTGTTTGAAAAAAATATTTTTTCGAATAGTTTATTTAAAATTTTTTTGCCCGAAACATCTTGCACTACTTCCGGAGCACAAGATCAGTATCTTAGACCCGGTTCACACACGTCATGCTTGACTTGTCAAGTCTTGAGTTTTTATGTACTTTTTTAAAGATAACTTGGGGACGAATGATTTATAAACATCGAATAGAAAAATGTTTTCTATGTGAATTTTTTAATTAAGATTTCGGAAATGACTCCCGGCTAAAAACTTGCATATGTATCCAATTTGGATGTAATGCAAAAACGTACTTGGGGTCCGATGGGGCAAAGTAGTTCAATTACAATTACAAAAGTACAATTCCGATAAGATCCCAATCGACCAGTCTTATTTGGGTCTTATCTAAGCAATCTTGTAGAGATAATAAGGATATAAATTATATAAACTAAAATAAAATAATAAAAGATCATCTTTTTTATTTATAAAAATGTGAATGGACAATTGAATCCATGCTCCAGTAATGTCCTCTGCAATCGTTTAAATTGTCTTTATAATTATCTACTTATTCTTCGTCTCTATTTTTTGGTTCTTGTTCATCTTCGTAAGCACTATTTTTATTAACTCTCTCTCAGTCATTAACAACGGACTCACATCATCTACTAATGTATTGTCACTTGCTATTTCATTAAATTAACAACAGTTTTATGACAATATTTTTATTATTTCAATTTTGGTTTATACCAAAGTGTTCGCAAGTGGATCCCAGTTGGGTAACACGAGTATTAAATTTGTTTATACATTTACAGTGGATTATCCCAACGATTGTCCAACTATCTTCCTTCCATTTTGATGCCATCAAGTTATTATTCGTTTCTATATTAGATTCCTCTAAAAAGCCCACTCAGGACCCCACTTAGGAAGAACTGAGGCTAAATTACTGCACTTGATATCCATCGCAGTTTCAATAGGATTTAAATGGAAGTTTCGATCTGGAATATTTTCTTGGGCTACTCCACAAAGTTCCCAGTCAGCTCCCAACATTTCTAGTCGGACTGTTATTTTTCCTCCCTAATAAAAAAGTATTTGGAAACAACAAAAGAGATTTTGAAAAAATTCAGGCAAAGAAGTCTTCGTATACATCCCGACTTATGCAAAGAAAGCGACCAGGGAATTTATCAATCACGCTTTATCAGTCCTTTTTGAAAAAATTCCAATTCTTGGCGGCTTATTTGCATGATGTAAAGTCGGGGGTTTCAACAAAGATATAATTATAGATCAATCGGCCAACCAACATATGACTGATGCCAAGTCTTTCTATTCCGAAAAAAAGAGACTCCAGCATGAAATGATACGGAATTCCATGGCTTTCATATTCAGTATGAACCAATCATAATAAAATGGTTAAAAGGCTTCATTTCTTAAGTCAACTTGATCATCTAAGGGAAGATCTTTACGAAGAGTACTCCGGTAGCCTAGCTGGTAGTGCGCTTGTTCAATTTCCGTAAAAAGCTTTTTTATAATTTACTGCGCTATAAGGGTTCGAAAAGGAGTCAAGAACAGCACTAGTCTGCTTGGGCTGATTTTACTGACTTGGAACTCTTGACACATAAGAATGGGAATATTTCGGTATCCCGACTGTTATCCTCCCACAGGCACTGCTAGTGACTAATTTGGCGCGAATTAATCCGGCGATGCATTTAGAGAGTTTTCTGTTAAAACAATGATATACATTTTGAATCATTTGCACATTACTTCTTCGAATGTCGAAAAACAAGCAATTATGATCAATCAATCAACTTGTATTATTAGTTTTCTACGTTTCTTATAAATTAACTTTACTTCTATGCTGTTATGTTCTCGTTAATTTATGGTTTTCAAAACATTTCAAATTAGTGCTGCCTCCGTAACAACTTAGGGGAGATTTATCTCAACAATCAATTTACAAAATCATATATTTTTCAGTCTCTTTTAACACTCGTATCTATTTATTTGTTCCGCTATATTACTTCATTTGAAGACAATTGCAATTTGTTTATAAGGAAAACTGTACTTAATTTAGTTAAATGTAGTTATTTTTCCCTATGAGTTTGTTTTAGTTTTATTGTTTAATTCTCAAGATTTCCGGTTGCTGCCAAATGACGAGGCAACGAGCTAACTATTCCTTCTACACTAGATTGAAGTGTCAATTGTTTTCGTTTCATATTGTGTGTGAGTTTAGTTTTATAGGAAATCATTGTAACCGTCCCCACTTAAAGTGTGTGATGATAGTTTTTTATACAAATCTCATTTCATTTACATTTAAGCCAATTATTATTTTGGTAAAGTTTTATTTTTCTTATATGGCACTTCGAAAAAACTTCTTTAATTTGCTAAATGTACTCGTATTATAAAATATTATGAAAATAGTCTTCTTTGTTGATTTTTTTTATTTGTTTGCATTATATATTTCCAAATATTATTCACACCTCCTTGTTAAATTTCTATCATCATCCCGCCTTAAGCGCCTTAAAGAAAATGTGTATAAAACAAATATTTTTCTTCATTTCTGTAACTTTACATGTGTAGAAAAATTTGTTTAACGTTTCCGTGGGAAGACACAAAAAGATTTATTATTAAAGAAAGTTTAGAAATGTTCAAAATTTAATTTGAAAATTTAAACACCTATTTAATGATTTCTTTAATTTGAAATAAAGATTTACTGCCATTTTGTCAACTCAAAAATGGTTGAAAGATAAGCTGTTGAAATGATGACAAATTTTATATATTATTACAATTTCATATGTTGTTATTGATTTTATCGATTTGAATTATTTCTGAACAAAAATAAAAGCAAATTCCAAAATTTAAATTTTTCTAGTAAAAGCCTAATCTATACATCGTTGGCTTAATATAGAAAGGATGTGACTCGATTTTTTTTCGAAACGCCGCTTTTATTCTTTTCTGGGATTACACTTTCAAATACACAAGAAAAACTTAGAATCGCAATTACAAAAAAAAATCGAGATATGTACTCTCTATAATAAGCGAAAGTTATATAAAAAACTCGTGTCGCGGTGTTTGTGTTCGCATTCCTCCGGAACGGTTCGATCAATATTTATCTGATTTATTATGTATTTAGTAGGTATGAGAATAGATCGTAAAGTATATTTCATACCGCTAGGTGATTAGGGTGTCCCATAAAATAATTTTTTATTTATTTTTTGACAATGACGTTTTTGTACTTTGCTGTATTTGGCCGCAAAAAATACTTATGTTTAACCTAAAATATTTAATCCTCCTAACCCCACACTCTTATTCGCAATCTTACTGCCAGCCCCACGATGTCACACGTATTCGTTCTTTAGTACAATTACATTTAAAACAAAAATACCATTTAAAAATTTGTTTTTGTTTTAGATGTAATTGTACGAAAGAACGAATACGAGTGACATCGTGGGCCTGGTACGAAATAATTCATTATTTGAATTTCAAACAGACGCCGAAGTTATTTATGTCTGTAGTTTTTTATAAAAGATATTTATAAATTATACTTTTTATAAAAGGTTCTTTTTTAAAAGGTACTTCTTATGAATCTTACAAAAAAAATTAAATTTGTGAAGCTTGCTTCAAACGTTCGTATTTCTCTTTAAAGTCTAAAAATAAACGGCTTGTTTATATCTATTTCCAATTTATATATACATTTGTACATACTCGTACCTACATATGCACATATTTATATTTTCCCCCTTTCTTGTTTCACTAAAATTGTTATTTATTTTTTGAATTTTTTAAATATTATTATTCTTTATCTAGTAAATTTATTATTCGTGATATTCCTCGATATCTCATTTTAAATAATTTGAAAATTGGAAATTATTCTTTACCATTTGTTTTACTCTTATCTTGTCCAATACGCTAATCCTACACTGTAATTATAAGACTCTAATGCACGGAATTTGTGGCTGCCAGAAGATAGTGATCACAAAACTGCAGGTGAAATTAACAACTCCTAGTTGCCAGTTGCCATTTTTAATATCGTTTTCAGCAACTGGCACCCCAACTGAAGTTCGGTTACCATCCATAATCGACTCCTTAGTCTAAGTTGTATGAGAATACGAATAAATAAATAAATAAATACATTTTTATGTGTATTTTTGTAATTTTATTTTAATTAAACAGAAACATCTGTTGGAATTCCAGCCGCGTGTATGCAGAATTACTCATTTATATAGTATTTTTTTCAGTTAATGAATGAAATTAATTAATGGTATTTAATTGGCATTTGTTGTTAATTGTGTTTATTTTATTTAAAGCCTTTGAAAATGTATGTAGTAAAAACGGTATTTGCAAAAATATATACATACATATATTTTGATAGTTTTGAAATGATATATACTTATGTACATAAGTAGGTAAAAATCAACAACTATTTTAATCAACAACTTCTTTAGCCAATGGCAATGTGTTAAATCAATTTCTTTTAAACTTAATCTGTTTCACCCATTTTTCTGCTATCATTTTGTTAAGCTTTAACTACATATGTTTCCACATAATTATTCACTTTCAGTTAAAACTTTTCACTTACAAATTTTCTAATTTCTGCGGGCTTATACAAGTGGGTCAGACAGAACCAGGGTTTTTTCCCCGGCATGAAACATGTTTCCTTAAAAGTTTTATGAAAATTCCCCATATATGTACATATTGTCAAATGATTTCAAAAAAGCCCTAAGTTACAAAAAAATTAAAACCGACTTCTTAATTGATTACGATGCATCATATCCAAATAAATGTCCCTGGAAAACTTAACATTTTAAAATTGTAGTAATTCCTTAATCAGAAATAAGCTTAAACTGAAAAAATTTTGAAAAATGTGGGTTAACTTTCCATACTAGAGAGTGTTTGGTTCGCCTCTAAAATTTTCTCAATGTAACTTAAGACGATATGTATGTACATATATGAAGAGTATATAGTTTTATATATCTACGTGCGCACGCAGGCTGGGTGTTTAATCCAATTACTATTTTAGCAGGAAACGTTAAAAACGCTTTTTCAATCAGCGGAGCTTGTATTCTGAATATATAACGCAGAAAAATGGGCTGAAGGAAGTACTAGAAAAAGAATGGCAAAGAAAAAGTGGACCTGGCGTTTCGAAAAAAGCGTGCACGAGTTTTTTTGAGATATGACTACTTTGCAATAAAGGAGCGATATATTTTATTAAAGGTTGTTCATGTTTATTGTATTTTTTTTTATAAAAATATTTTACATATGTGTTGTTGTATTGAGGGTTTAGCGCTGAAGTGAACCAAGTCATAAAATATGAAAAATTTTAAAACTAGTGCGAAATTCTCCGCAAAGTTTTACTCTATTTAGATCTGTAACTGACTAAGTAAAAAAGTATTTCGTTCCTAAGGTAACAGTAAAAAACACAAGTCAATGGCTCTCATTTTATATGTTATTTATGGCAATTCATTTACTGAAACTCAAAATATCTTCGAATTGTCTTTTTGTGACTTGGTTCACTTCAGTTCTGAACCCTCCATATGATTCCCGAATTATTTTAAAGTTTTTGCTCTTTTTAAACTTAATTTACTTTGAATCTTTATGGTTTTTCATGAATTTTTTAGAAAAACTTAATTAAATTAAATTAAAAAATAATTAAATTAATCAAATTAAACTCAATTCAAAACAAAAAATTATTTAATAACTTATTTTGTTCGTAGTTTTATAAAAATTAATGAATTCTGAATAATGCATTTTTTAATATATTATTAATTTCTTCAAATGGCAAGAATTGCCGAGTTTCCGCGAATTTTTAATTTCCCTCTCTCCCGGCTCCCGGGAAACAAAAAAGTGCGGGAAATTAGAAACCCTAGTCAGAACTCATACCATGACACCCAGGTAATACATTTTAACAGTCATATAATACCAATTGTAGTAAATACAAGACAAGAAAGCCAACAACAGTAACATATGATGATAATTTCATTAGCAACATTCTAACGACAGAATTTTACAACCATTTTCATCGTAAATTTGTTGCTAAAAATAGTTAGGGAAAAATGAAATGTTAAAAAATTGTTGCAAAAGTTTTTGTAGCCAAATGTGTAAGATATTATGTCTTTTTGGGGCTAAGACAGGGATCTTAAAGAATCAAATCTTGGAGCGAAAATGCAGAAGCTGCTAAAATCTATTTATTTATGTTGATTATTTTAATTTCAAAATCGAATAGAGAACAAATTTTAATTATTTGTAACATTTTTCCATAAATACTACATAATTTAAAGATTTCATCGCTTTGCTGATCTGCTAAGGAGTGTGATCGAAAACATATTCATCGCTGCTTTCTTCAATTCGTGTAATATTAAGAAGTTGGCGTTTATTTTTTTTATCACAACTAAAAGTGATTTCGTTGAAAGTAAAGTAATAGCGCTTGATTTATTCAAGGCTTTCCATGACATATTTTCCTAGTGCCAGCACAATGTTTTGCTGTTTTGCTATAGACATGTATATTACGCCCTCAATATATCTTAAGTATTAATACAAATGATTGAATAAGACACAAATGTGCTCTAAACACCTCTAGTAACAAAATAATTAGATAACCAGCTTGATGGCAATAAATATCACAATACAAAAACAGCTCGATGTTCGAGTTTGTGTAAAATTATACAACTTTTAATATGTACTGTAAATAATTTGCTTATTCTGTTATGGTCCGATAATTCTAGCAAGATTTCAATCTAGGCTGGTCTCAATACCTTACATCTTTGTCTTACTAAGGAGAAGGCTTCTAAGTAACAATATTATGAAATATCAAACAACTTGCGATCAGTGATTGCCCTTGTTGTTTCAGCTCGGCACAAAGATTTGTCGACAAACCCATCGGAATGCAATGTGTTGCTGTACATTTCGTCAGTATTCAATTTCCCATCTATTGCTTATATCGTTGAAACATTAATAATTTCTGTTAATCAAAAACTCCATGACTGTAAGTTTGCTGATTTTATTTTTAATATTTTTTCGATCTCAATGCTTACAAGTTTCCAAACCACTATTATGCCTTTATCACTAGTTGTAACTAGTTCATGTATGTATATTAAAGTTCATGACTTGAAATTGTAAAGTTAGTAAAAAACCGTTGATAAAATTAAGGCTAAAATGGGATGGTTGGTTAAAAACTGTTTTTGGCACTTGTTAACATTTCCAAAACAACAAGAAGAACTACAGCAGCAACGGAAACTTTCGAAAAAACCAAACCAAAGCCAAAGAGCATAAGCTAAAAGTGAGTTATAATAAAAGTCTCTAAAAACTAAATTGAATTAAACATATTTAAACTGTTTTTTCTTACGTAAAGTTATTTCAAACAAAACATACAACAAAGTAGTAGTGTCGTCTTTGAGCAAAGATAACATTTGAAGCTTATCAAAGTTTCAAGATATTTTTCTTTATTTAAATAATACCTTCCTCCACAAAAACAAGAGTGTAAATATGTATAAATTATTTTATAAATTAAATTAGGTCAAAAAGTCGTTTAAAGTCATGCACGCAGTGAGACTTAAGTGCTCATAAACGAGCAAAATTAAACAATTGTTATAAATTATTGCATCTACGCTTTAAAATATTAAAAACAAAAAATTTAGCTGAAAAAAGATACATACGCACAAAAAATTAAATGTATAGAAAAATTTATATAAATAAATCCAAAACCATATTTATGAATTCATATTGTTTTAAATACATGGACAAAACTATAAAATATCTAGAAAAACTATTATCAGGTGCACAGTAGTGTAATTGAAAAATTATTTTTTTATAATAAAGTTTTCGGTGTTTTTTGTACCGAAAATAAATATTTGAATGAAAAAAATTATAATGACAAATATGATGTTGAATGAAAATAAAATAAAAATATTTACCATATATTTAAAGTAAGTCAAACAAATGTTTCGGTAGAATTTCGATGATTCACAGTTGTCTGCAATGAAATTAAAAACAATAAATTTTATTGGTAACAGCAGACAATATATATTTAGTAGACAGACAGAATATCTAATTAAAAATCAAACAGAAACAATTCTCTAAAAAAAAAATAATAATAGTGATTTTATTCAGCTGGATCTAATTTTTTTTTTCATTATTAGAAAAAGAAATAATTAGATTTGATTGATGCCCAGCAAAATCTTCTTAAATACTCGTATAAATGTAGCTTTTCACAATAACGAAATGTCAATAAAAAAAAACACAAAATTTTACAACAGCATCAAAGTTTCATAAACAAATCTAAATTTCGCCAACAAATCTAAGAGTTATAAAAAAACAAGAATGTCAACGATTAAACGAAATATCACAAACAAAATAAGAAAAATCAGAATTTCACCGGGAAATCTAAATAAATATTATAAATGCAACAAAATTTCTGCGAAAATCTATGTATCACCAATAAATCAAATATTGAAAAAAAGTCGGAATTTCCGTTAGAAGAGTGAATCGAACAAAAAAAATAAGAGAAAAAACTACAAAGTCATAAAAGTGGTAAATTAGCCAAAAATATTATTTGGATTCCGTCAAAGAACTCATATCAAAATTGGCCACGCAAAATTATTAAGCAATCAAGAGAATAATGTTGAATGTTTTCTTGCGTGCAACCAATGGATGCGGGGGTAAAATATTTTTCCCTTTCAGAAATTTATATGAATTTTGGCATCGATTTTTTTATTAGTGCATATTTTTGCATATTTTACTTTTTCATAATCTTGAGCATATTTTAAGAGCATTTTTATCGAATTCATAGATCATATTCGACCCTTCTAGAGCATTTCTATTGATTATTTTAATATGCTTACAAATGTTTTAAAGATTTTATTGCTTATTTTAGAGCACATTTCCGGATTTTTTGTTTATTACCAATGTATCAATTTATTTTAACTTGTTATGTATAGGTAGGCCTAAAAAAATCTAGGAAACATTTGCTAAATTTACTGTGTACAGTCGACTCTCGATAAATTGACATTGAATATCTTAATAATTTGAAGTTTTTTTTCAGTACCTTTGAAAAACACTCGATAAAATGAAAAACTATCTACGCAATTTGTTTCCCTCAGTAATTTGTAATAAAATATTTTGCTTGCCAGAATTTTGTAAACTTAAATTGACTTCTCTATGTTTTGTAATTTAAATTTGTTTTACTGGAATTGAGTCGTGGTTAAAAAAAAGTAAAAAGTATACCTATATATGCATGCATATGCATTTGTTTTATTTTCTATGCATTGCCTATAGATTCCGCATTTACCCACAGTAAGAGTCGATTTTAAATTAAAAAATATTTGGTTATGCTTGAAATTTTAATCAAACTCTGTTTATTTGAAGTTTTCTTAGTTATTTGAACTCTTATTATCTTGAGCTCTAGCGTACTTGAAGTTTTTCTCGAATTTCAAATTATCGAGAGTCGACTGTACGATGTTTCGTGAAAACGCTGCGCACCATAAAGATATTTTTTATAACTCTTATAATTTTTCAAACGATTTCGTACTTTTTTTCTTTATTTTTATTATTTTTTCATTATTTTTTAGTTTCTACAATTTCTCATTCGCAACAATTCCACTGGCTGACACATCATGTGAAGCTAAAGGTTAGAAAAACAACAAGTCTCGTTGTTTTGTTTCCTCTTTTTCTTTTGTTTGAAGAAATAAATATTAATTCAATTAAAATTTTTTAAGATCTAATTTGTTCAATTAAACTTTGCGATCATGAAGGTTAGAAAAAATGAACGAAAACATTAAAAAAGGAAATTGCAATGTTAGCAGAAAAACTAATAAGGAGGTGTTTTTGTCTCGAAGCTTACAGCAATTAAAATTTGTATAAATAAGTTCGTAAAAGGTTAATTTAGAGTAGAGAAAAACATGATACGCGGTTTTTATATCCGCCGACAGACTTAATTTTAAGACAGCTATCAAGAGAATTGAGTTTTATAAACTTAGAGAATACAGTTGTAACAACGTATTTAAGTTTAATCAAAATATCAAATCATGATACCAATCGGACCGACAATGTCCGATTGCAATAAAATTCATCATGCGGGATATTTGTACGCACAAAAGTTAGACGATCTTCGAAGAACAGATGTTTTTAGACACCGGCCGTTTTGGTTTCCAAAGTATGTACTTGTATGTAAACTTTTAAAAATCTTAAAAATTTCATTAAAGTGTCTAGCAAATAAACTATAAATTCTAAGCCACCAAAGATACGAAACTGTACATATATAATTTTATTTTAATGACTAAAAATCCTTTCATAGAGTATAGAATTCTCCAAAAAATGTTCATGATCACTATAACTTGCTAAAAATTAGTCGAAAATTAAAAAAAAAAATATTATATATATTTACATACAGTTGTATAATTCTCGTATTCTTTTTCTATCCTTTGTTTGGTTAATTAAATCAAGTTTGTATCTAAAATTACTTAAATCGACGGCTGATGGGTGCTGATGACGTGGACAGAAAAAAGCATTTTCTTACCTCTTATAATATAACTTTTCTTGTTTTTTTTTTATTGGAAAAATTATCACATTAATTAAAAATATATTCATTTCTAATAGAGTATTAAAAACTTGTTTGAACCTATTTAAATAATTTATTAAATTACATATAGCATCAGCTTATTATTAATTTGGGGCATATGCCAAAAAGTCGGAATGGATAAACCAGATTTTTTTTGTATTTTCACCACTTATATATTATCGAAATACAATTTTGCTATAAAGAAATAAAGTATTTATCCAAATTCAATGCCTCCTTAATAAAAACCCAATATAAAACCATAAATTTAATTATAAAAAATAGATATTTTCCTTTATTAAATCGACCGAAAATTCTTTTAATTGCTTATAAGTATGTAAATCAAACCCGTTTTCCTTCAAATTAATTTCAAATGCATTAAAATCGCAGTGAACAGAAAGAAACAACAACCCTTTTAAGCATACAACCCATTAAAAATTAACATTAATTACTTATAAGCATTTTCTCCACAAAATAAATGCAATTAATTTTTTCAAGTTTAATATTTGTTTTTTTAATGAAAAATTTTGACATTAACACTCAAAATATCATTAACAGTCACATGCTCTGCTCAGCCCACATTGAATTTTTTACAGAACAGAACAACAGCCTCTTCAAATCGAAAAAATTAAATAAATTATATAATAAAATGAAAGTAGATACTTTTTTATGTTTTTGGTAGTTTAACAAATTTGTATGGGCTGGTTAAAAACAACTGCATTGAATAATAGCAGCAGCAGCAACCAACCAACCAAACATCATTCTCATTATCTTTGTGCTCTTGAAAAATGATACTGATATAAATTGTAATTAAAAACCCCACTAGCACTTGTTGTAAATGAAATATATACTTTTACAAATTGTAAGTTAAATAGTTTGTATTAATATAAATAAGAGCAATTATGTGTGTGCATTCAAAACCAAGTAACCCAGCAAGCAACAATTTAAGAATTTGAAATGCAATCAATTGATTAAAACTTTACAAACTGTTTCAATTTATATAGTTCAATTTATATAGGAAAAAATATGCTTGTCAAGTTATCTGTATATCAGGCATTTCATAATTTAAATAGTTTGCTGGGTTATTTGCGGCAATAAAATAAATGCAAATTCCAACACTTTCGCTGCAAATTTAAGTGTTTTTTTATTCTTCTAAATACCACCGACATGTAATCAATATTTATTTATTGTGGTTGTATTGTAGTCTACTATTAAGTAAATCATTTAAAGTCAGAAGTTCCCAAACATTAAATAATATTATCAAAGTTTGTATTCCGTAATTCTTTAGTTTGATTTGTTTACATAGTTTTTTTTAATTTTTCATGAAAATCTTTTTGATTTGCTTATTTGCTTTCTCAAAACTTTTAAAATTTGCCAACACCACAAAAAATGTGATATTAAAAAAATATAAACTCTATAATTTAATATACATTATATATGTAATCCTTAAATTCCCAGTGGAGCAGAAAGCCGCAACAAATATTCTCCATTGTATTCTATCAGTGACATCGTTTTCATCTCACTCCAGGACACAACGTGCTCATGCAATTCGTTCTCGATTAGTTGTCTCCAAGTATTCGCAGGTCTACCAGGTCTCCTGGATCCTTGGGGTTTGTATTCAACGGACGGTCAAGTTAAATCATTCCCTGGCTTTCTCATTGTGTGTTTTAGCCAACTAAATTCAAGCAATCGGATAATCATTTACATATGAATAGGTTTCACTAATAATTTTAGCCTCGGATCAGCACGCGGATCTACGAGGTGACTTACTAAAGATAGTGGGAACACTTTACCTTACACTTGTCAATTTTAAGAATGCCAAGTCTTACTTTACGCTTTAACCAGTTTTCCTTACAGACTCTCATACTCCCCATGTAGGACAATTATATTCAGTCAGGCTCTGTTGATCGGTTTAGCGGAAAATGCCTTGAAATGATTAGAAATTTTTAACTTCGAAATATATAATAGCGTCCGGTCGATCGTTCTGGTAAACTTTTTGCCGAATACCGAAGAACTTTGCATACATTGTTTTACACATATTTGTATATCTTCAAAGACAGCCAAAAAATCAGCTCCGTAAAGTGGGTCTTCACGTAGTAATATGCATTGTGGCAATTGTAAAATTTGATTGCGCTCATGAAAATTGTAAGGTGTGGACTGCGATTGCCATAAGTGGCAATCCATTGCGCAACGATTGCTCAAGTGATTGCTGGAGCACTTATTGCCAATCAATCTGCTGTCACTTCACTTTTCTGTAGTCAGTGCATTTGCGAATTTGAATTTAGAAAACTAAAAACTGCATTTTTACGAAGAAATATTTAAAATTATAAACTTTTATAATTACAATATATTTATACAGCCTCTCACTTTGAAAATTTGAATTTTTGATGAAGCAATTTTACATGCCGACGATTTTGCTTGTTCTCAGCAATGAAATTTCTACGTGAAGACCCAGTGTACAAGGTTGTCAAACTAAAAAGTTCTTATATGTTATTTCTGTTTTTGTTACTCAGGGGTTACACGATCACGTTTTGTCTATGAAGTTTCAATACACTAACACTTTTTTTTACTGAGATACACTCATATTCTTAAAACTTGATGCGAATTTGCTTTTGAAATTTTCTTTTCATCGAGTGTTTCAATTTACGGTCAAGCAAAAATTTTTTGGTTTATTTTTTACAAATATTCTGCCGCAATTTAAAATTAATAATTAAAATCGAATAATAAAATATGTTTATGAATAAAAGTAATAAGTGTAATAATGTTGTGCGATGTATAGAGCAACCATTTGACGGTGTTTTCTTGACAATGGCATCTAGAAAAATAAAATTGCTTTAAAATTGCGTGCAGCTTACGTCACAGCTATCAATTTAAATGAATTTTGATAAGCAGTACGTGTGAAAACGCTGAAAGGAAAACTTGAACGCGTGGCTGCGGGGTTAAATAAATAAAATCACAAAAATTGAAATGGCGTTTTTATTTAATAAAGAAAAAAGTTTACGTTCGCTCTGTAAAAGCGTATTCGGTTGGACACTACTAAGTAATTAATGCATTCATTGATTGCTATTAAAAAGTATTCAAATTAATTGACACGGTCAAGGTCGTTAGTAGAAAAAAACTCACAAAAATTATTTAAAAAATATTATCTTACAATTCAAGAAATGTCAAACATATAAAATAAATCTTAGTGCTAAAAAGGAAATATCTACTTTCCATTTTTAAAAAATAAATTAAATTAAAAGGAGTTGAGATAAGGCCTGAACCAGTTGGTTGTTTTAATTTGAATGCCAAAAGTAATATCGTACGAGTATAAGACCAAAACAGACTGTTAATGTTTTTGTTTGAAGTGGAATTAACCATTTTAGTAATTTAACCGTCGTATAATTTTTTGTTTTCAACTGAAACTAAGACAGTCATGAGGTTTTATGATTGTTTTTCATTATCATCCAATTTTATCTTTAATAGTTATCTGTTGCTTTTTGTTTGTTCAAAGTTGTTGATGATGAGAGCAATGCACTTTTATTTTCATATAAATTTAAAATAAGATTTTTTTATATTGTTTTGTTTTTTTCTTAATTTTAATTTTTTAGCTAAGCATATAATATATTGCTGATATTTTTTAATGTCAACAGCTTTTGAAGTGGTGAGTCATTTTAGCTTTAAGTGATTATGAATCTTTAAATAAAAAAAATTTAGCTGATAAGTGTTCCTAAATTCGGAGCTTAAAAGTTTGTAGTTTGATTTGAAATTTTACCCAAAAACAGCCAACATCAGCTTGATAAAAAAAATTTAATTTCATACAGTGAAAGAAATTAAGCTAGCAGGTAAACAATTTCAAATAATACTTTATGATCAACAATATATTTATATACAGTAGACCATTCTTTGAATATAAAAAAGTAATTGTGCAAAGAAATTAAAAAAAAACTTTTTTGTTGAACATAGTGGTCGTGTTTTTCGTTATATATTCGACATTTATAGTCGCATCTTAAGGTCTGATATATCGATGTCTTTGTTGCGAGGAGATCAATTTTATTTTTTTTAACAATTCATGTATTGACAAATCATATTTTCCTCCATGATGGTGATAAAAAAAATTAGCATTTGCATATTTTTCACTTTTTCCCAAGAAAAGCATTTTTGATATAACTTGCACAAATTTGCAGGTTGGCAACTCTACATATATGGTCTCCGCAATGCGATCATTAAAATTCTTTACCCAAAAGTGTTGCAAGTTACATGTCTGGCTCATGCGTTGCATACAATTGCAGATTTTGTTCGTTTACATTTTGCAATGTTAACTCACTTGTTGCATATTGCAAAGCTGTCTTTCTTAAGGTAGAACTAATCCCCCAAAGCTCTGTACCACCAGATGGGGATCTTGGTTAAAATACTTTATATTTTATTGCGACATTTTTATAGAAATGAGCAGCGTTTAAATGACCATTGTGATGATGAGGGAGAGTCGATATGTAATGCAAAAGCTTTATTTAAGGATTCATCGGTAAAAACAGATTTAGCATACATTAAAGATAATTTTTAATGCATTTGCCACAGTATAATCGAATTGGAAACCAAAGGACTTCCTTTACATTAAAGTTTATCCGTCATAGAAGACGTAAAATAATAACTTTAAAATATTAAGAATATAATAATTATAGAAAAGCTTAGGAAAGTTTTTAACCGAAATATTGTTCTTCACTGTTGACCAAGATTGAAAACAACATATACTGTAACATCGATTGATGTTGAACGGATATTTCCAACATATTCGACCGTTTTATGCTAAAACGAAGATCCTTTTAATTTGAAAACTTGAAATAATATATGATTATACTTTCTAATAAACATTTGTGCAAATAAAACAGATTAAAAATTATTAGTCTGTGTTTTTTCAGGTGATTTTTTTGTGCATATTTAATTTTTTTTTTAAATATTTACATGCCTATTCTAATAATTTTTGTGCATATTTAAACAAGCCCTGATTATCATCATTGCGATCTTTTGATTAGTATTTGTAACCAACTCCTTTGAACCAACTCCCCACTAATTTGCAAAATACTAGCAACGCAATAAAATTTAAAAATTTACTTTTGCAATCGTACCGTAATATATTGTAAGTATGTTTAATATTATATTTAAATGTTAACACATTCAAAAATATATATTTTTATTAGATTAGATTGTAATTTTTTTATATATTTTTTACTTAGTTTTTTATATTTGAATCTGTACTCAATTTCATAATATCATGCTATATAACTTGTCTGATTCTAATACTATAAATTATAAGATATTATGTCTTGTTGTATTAGAAACTCACAATATTCACAATAAATACAATACTAACAAATAACAAAAAGCTTGATAATATTCAATATTTTGCAAATTTTGTTAAGAAAAAAAGTTTTTTATTGTTGACAAAAATAATTTTACAAATAAGTGTTAAATATTCCAGAAGAACCTATCATTGTGACTGCGAAATATTGAATTTGATAAAGCTTTCTGTAAAATTCTTATTACAGATCTGTGGGGATTTTTGGGGATAATAAATTAGCTATTTTAGGGAATTCGGGGAATGAAAAATCGTGAATTGGGGAAAAGGCATAAAATAAAACTGGGAACCCTGCCCAGAGCATAACATTAGTCTCTCGAGGCAAAAGCATCTAAATGCAATACTATCAGAGCCCACAGTAAATGCCGAAGATATAAAAATAGTTTTTTTATTACCACGTAGTCATACATAAAAAACAGTGATTTTTGAGTTAAGAATGCAAAATTATTCATCATACAGTTCTTCATCTTATGTGAAAAATTCATACAAATATCTTGTTGATTCATCTCTTGAGCGGAGAATATTTTTGTATTTTTCCATTGAGCAGCGAGTATGTAAATTAAAATTTTTGAGTCATATCTCAATATGCCATAGAGGAGCGATATGTACTCGTAGTTTCATGTTGTATTTATATACACTAATGGCCTTATTCACAAACGAATAATAAAGTGTGCATTAAAATCGGGTTTCCCATATAAAAATCCAACATTAAACCTACTTAACTTAAATCAGAATTACTTGTACAGGTGAGAAATGCGAAACCTTTAAGAACTTGTTGTGGAATTATTACGATTTAAGATAGTTTAAAATTAAAAATAACATTTTAAATTTCGGGAATTCCAACAAAAGATTTTTCTTTCTCTTACGCTTTTGCCTAACAATTGTACACACACAATTCGTACATTCATTATCTACCACTTAATCTCCCACAGATGTTTAATTTCTATTGATGTTTACCTTTCCAAACTCATCAATTATTATCTTCTAAAAAAAAAACAATGAATGAATAAACTTGCCCAGAAAACCCAACGAAACGACTTTGTAAATAAAAAAAATAATAAATAAAATAAATTAATAAAAAAAACAACCCCTAAAATAAATAATGAATTAAAATGAAAATGCAAAAATTAAATCAACAATTTCTACCTAAATTAAAATTTTTTTTGTTCTTCAACACTTCAAATTGTGTGTTGCAAAAGAAAAGGCAACAACAAATTATTAAGATCCCTGTTTTTGTTCGGTTTGTTTCAAACAACAATCTTTTGTAGGCGTAACAAATAATTTATTTCCGGCTTGAGAATTTTCTACATGCTTTTCATTCAAGCTTCATTGTTATGTTGTATGCCACACTATATTAATGCTGTTACTCGTTCGTAGCATGAAACAACTAACTTTTCAAACAACTTTTTGTTGTTGTTGCTATTCCTGCTTATTCATATGAATGTTGCAAACATACAAAAAAAACACAAACATAGTTGAACAAATGACTTTCGGCCTGACATAATTTTGATATACACAATAATTGTGCTAGTTTTCATGTACGTATGTATGTATGTGTGTAAATAATTATAGTAATTTGCACAACATCGAAAAAATTGTTTAGAAACTTGTTTCCTTTTTTGTAGTATTAGTTTATGAGGACAAAAAAAACACTTAATCATTATTCTGTGGCTTCCTTTATTTTCGTCTAAGAAACCCGGCGAAAAAAAAACTTTGTTTAGAAAAATAAAATTTCGAAGTAAATTATGGGTTTTAATTGGGTCAGGCAAAATCACACAAAATGTTTTGTGACTTAAAAGAGCAAAAGGTTCCGTAGAAAATTACTTGAAAGTCCAATAATTTACCGAAATGACAAGCAAACAGAAAGAGGTGTTAAAGAGCGTAACAATTATGACGCTTATTAAGGAGGAAAAAATTATAATTGTTATTTTTATTTTATATTTATATTATACTAGCTGCACCCCGCGGTGTTACAAGCGATTAAAAAGTACGTCTTTCCTTTTCCTCTATGTCATTTTCTGGCCCCTAAACCAGTACCACTACCCATGCAAAAAATCATGCCCCCCAGCCTTTGCTCTATGAAAAATGAAAACAAATCTATCCCACGGAAATAATAAATTTTACCGGGATATAAAGTATCGTATGTGCTATTCCAAACTATAATCTATCTCTGTGCCAAATTTCATCCAGATCCGTTCAGCCGTTCTGGAGTGATTGAGTACCAAAATCCATCCATCCATCCATCCATCCAAACTGTCACTTTTATAACATTAGTTAGATTAGATAAATAAAAAACAAGAATTTAAAAAGCATTTGCTTTTGTGAAAATATAGTGGAAAACGATAAATATTGTGCGCTTCACTTGGCTCTCCGATAAGTTCTTGTGGACGCTTTTTTCCTTTACTTTCTTTACTGTATGTAATTTGTAGAAGGATAACTTTTGTAAATAAATAAGTTTTACATGTTCCAATCCTATCAGACTCCATCGGAGAATGATATACGTTTAATGTTTTTTTTTTGGCAGAAAAAACAATTTTGACTACTTGACGGGCATCGCCACAGTTTTAGTGCACCTCAACAGTACCTGAGTCATCTAATTAACTGGGAAAGGATAACAGCAATAAGAAACTTCTTAACGTGATAATATGAAGACAGAACAAGTAGGGACAACTTTGGTAGAGTGTACAAACTTCAACCATAACTAAATTCTCTGAATGGGGCCGTGTGAATTGGGTAAAATTCAATGCTCGTAAAACCCAGTGTTGCATGCTTACACACAGATGTACGAACAATCATGCTGCTCCATCTATTATAATGGGTGGTGTGGGTATTGAGGAATCAGAGACTTGATGTTCTTATCATGAAAATTAAATGTGATGTTCGATGGATTGATCATATTTTACCAGTTTCAAAAGAAGCCTCGGTTTTCTATGACGATGTAAGAGATACTTCACTCCATCCGATCTCCTTAATATTTACGCCACCTATATCCGACCGAAAATGGAATACAATTCTCAAGTGTGGGCCGGTGCTCCAAAGTCTATTTTGAAGTTACTCGATCGCGTACAGCGGAGGGCAAAGAAGCTCATCACTGACATTAGTGTAGCCAACTCTATTGACTCAGTGGAGCATTTAGGTGGTGTAAGATGTGTTTCACTGTTTTATCGTTACTACAATGGAATATGCTCTAATGAAATCAGGGAACTTGTTCCCGAAACCCGCTCACTTTTACGAACAACACGTTCTTCGTTAAGAGCGCATCCATTTGTAGTTGATATGCCAGTGGATCGGTCTACGCATTACAGAGCAAATTCGTTCTTTAGCCGAACAGTTCGTATGTGAAATAAACTCCTTGCAGAGGTCTTTCCTGTTACTTTCAGTTTGGGAAGGTTCAAGTCGTACCTCCACAAACACTACTCCCTTAATAATCCTCCTTCCCATAAACAATTTTCCTGGTTCCGGGACAATGCATTGCATATGTAGGGGTCATCCCCTGACTGCTGGTCCATGTTAAAAAAAATGATTCTGATGAAAAAAACATGTCGCATATTCTTTCTTCAATGAGTGTTACTTCAAGCCCCAAGTTGTTGAATGACTCGAGTGCTATTGACGAAATTTTTAGACACCAGCAGCTGTATTCTATAATTCCCTAAAGCTAAATCTTCCACGCTAAAAATATTTATAGTCTATTTAGCGATGGCTCATAGGTGAGCTGCCTGCAAGAGGCATTTATCAAGTTCTTTAACTCTGTTGTAAAATTATTAATAATTATGTTAGGCCTTTTTTGCATTTTATATGACGATATATAACATTAAATACATAAATTTCACATTTCACTTAGTCTAAACAACCGGAAATTGTTTCAATTTTCCATTGACGACTCTTATGAATCATTAATCTTCAAATCTTGAAACATAAAATTCAATTAAACTATTTTTTGTACAACTTTATAGATTTCTTTTGAAAACACCTTTTTATTTTACAAAAAGAAAACGGTTCGTTTTTACTTGTTTATGGCCTATTTCTTAACGATTTACCAGCATTAATATTCGTTCCTTAACGCTCTGCTCTGCTCAATAAATTTTTTATTCGAACCAAATTTGTAGAATTTATTATTGTTGCTCAGTTGTGCATGTAAATGAACCGAATTGTTCGTTAATTTTAAATGCTTAAAATGGGATTTATTTTCTGATATTTTGTAAATATATGTATGTATGTACTGTATATGAAAAAAGGAAGTCGCTGTCAAAATTTACATGTTTCATTTACAAAATATTAATAGTGTAACATGTATTAAACATAAAACCTTATAAGTTTATTTATTAACTGCCATTAAGCAACACTTATTATCTGGTGTCAATATCTGACGTTAAATATCTAAATAACAAAAGATATGCACACGCAAGTTTCATTTGCTAATTGCAAAGATTATCAGCCGGGAGATTTCTCCCTTTTTCCAAAAAGGGAGAAATCTCCCGGCGAATTTTTTATTCATAATTGGGCTGTATGAGTATTTATAATGATAAGTTAAATTTCTTTGGAGGTATTTTTTCAAAACTAAAAAAATTACAAATTTATATCTACCGCATTTTCTTTATTGTCATACAAAATAATCAGGCTTGAACATTATCGTAGCTTGTTGAAAATTTGCTTAAAATTTTTCCCAAACTGTTCTTAACATGACTGAAAATATTAGACATGAATAGCACTTGTTATTTTTGCTACCAAATATAATCGACTAATTTCCTACAATAGGAAAAAACAAAACATACGACTTGTTAATCTTATTACTCGCATTTTACCTAGAAAATCAAATATCATGTCATGTCATGAAAAATGTATTTATAACATAATTTATGTACCAAAAAACAAACTTAATGCCTTGGAAAATAACTAAAAACAGCTGGATTTTGTATACAATGTAAGGATGGCAAAAAAATAAAATCATTTCCATTCTTCTCGCCGAAAGAATAGTCCTTGAAATTCGACAACAAAAAAAATATACATTTTTTTCCTTTTTGGAACAAAATAGCAAAAAATCGATATTGTTTTTATGTACTAATGTTTTTCAGTGATATAATATATTTTCTTTATTTTTGTGCTATTTTTTCTCAATATGTACAGCTTCAGGCAAATAGAGGAGACTGACAAACAAGCTCAAGTATTGCGGACCCATCTATAGGGTGTTTCTTTTTTATAGAGGAAAACCTTAAATTCAATTAAGTTTTTTTAATCATATCGTACAACACAGTACAACAACAACAGATTTTGGGACTCAATTCTGAGAATTGCACGTCAAAAGAGCAGCAAAATTAAGAACTTCTGCATTATTCGTTTTTCAAGTTGACTTCATTAATAATTTAATGGCCATACGAATTTTTTTGTTCAAGCTGGCTTTTTATCACTATCACTTATCTAGACCACCCAGTCTAAATAGCAGACTCTTGCACTGCTAAACTAGAATAAAGGAAGTGGTATGCAATCTTAGGAATAGAAGCGCTGCTTGGCTGTCCACAAAGATGCCGACTTTAGCATGTACCTTCCTCTCGACCAGAATTCTGGCCGCTTCCTTTATAGCCGGAATTTCGGCCTGAAAAACAGTGGCTTCGTTAGGGAGACGGAAGGAGCGTTCTATACCTAGATCATCTAAAAAGACTCCAAAGCCTACACCGCAGACCATTCCTGATCCATCAGTATATACTCTGACGTAGTATTGTCTTACTATTGAGCCTCCTTTTCACTCCCGCCTGGATGGAATTAGAACTTTAAACATTTTATCAAAATCCAACCTGATGCACTTAAAACATATTTTGTCTAGTGATGACAATTTTATGTAAATGAAAAAAATTTCTTCGAAAACGATGCAGAAGCAATACAACTTTTCTATTTTTATTAAAAAGACCAAATAGAATTAATTCAGTTGAATTTGTCCACAATTTAAAGCAAAAAAAGTCTTTTTGTTAAGCAAATAAAAATGCCAACGCTTTTGATGTATTTATCGTGTGCGTGGAAAACGACGCATGAGGGTGGAGAATCTAACTTATTTTTAGGAGCAGATAAAGGTTAATAGCAATAGATTTTTATCTTTCGAAAAATATATATTTCGTCACAATTTTTCGTGACAGAATTTTTGTGTTTTTGTTGACTTCTGTAATTGTGTGTTCGTTCGGCAATGCCGGAAATTCTTTTCTATGACAATTATACAGACGTATGCTTGATTACTGAGCACAATTTCAAGCAGCATAAAATAAACTTCAAGCATTCCTCGAACTGAATGAAGCATATTTTGCAAAATGAATATGAAAAATTTTCATTTGCTGATTCGCCATAAATCCACATATTTAAGATGAATTGCCAAAACAACGAAAAAGACCCAATTAGCTATTGACCAAGAAAACAATGTTGCCAAATTAAAATTTGCAAGCCTTAAGAAAGAAATCACCCGTTTCAACATACACGCAATATCTTTTTATTTTTGTAAACCAAATGTTTATTATTATAATATTGTTCTGGTAGATTGTTTGAACTCATGTAAGCATATAATGTTTTTGCAGAAAACTTGTGCAAATAGTAGTTCTTTGCTTTTTGTAGGGGGATTGTCTATACGTATATTTGGCTTACGATGATTTTCGTTGATTTTTATGCTTAAGAAAGAAAAAAACTTAGTTCATTTGCCCTGTTTTATTTTACGTACTTACATACACATGCACAGAACAAATAAATTTACGAGAATGCAGATGATGAGATTTTCGTAGGTAAAATTATAAATTATTTTAAAAATTTATTTGATAAGTATAAGTAGGTCGTATGTATATAATTATATACAACAAATTTAAGCTGAATTTTTGTATTCGAAAATTTGATCTCGATTCCGAGTTTTTGTTGTTGTCTAGTATGAAACTATTTAAAAAAAATTGTTCACTTTTGACTCAAAATAAAAATTAGACAAATAAAAATACTGCGAAGCAGGTTTTTCTCATATTAAATATGGTAAACTTCAGGAATCCGAAGCTAAAATCTTGTGAATACAGTGTTAGTGTGCTGACAAGTCCCTGAGTATTTCTACTAGCAATGGGATCGTAAGTGGCTTTTTACTCAGGCTCATGCACGCTCACGATAATAACATGTTACTAATGCACGACTTTATATATTTGGCTCACTCTAATGAACACATCACACAAATAGAAAAAAAAGTTGGTCACAATCACGAAAATTCACGCTCACGAAATTCTTACGATTAAAAACTATATTTGAAAACTATAATTTAAAAAAATATCTATATTATTAATAGGCAAACACGTTTTTTAGATCCCTTTTGCGGCCGTAATACTTAATTTTTTTAATGGGATTTTTTCATAGACGTCCACAATCTTAATTTTATTTAAATCGGTTCAGTATTTTGGGAGTTATAAGCGTTTAAAGTTGCTTCTAACACATGCACACTTATTGCACATGCATGTATCAGCATTATGTTGAAAAATAAACAAAGTGTGCATGTCTGTTTGTCCAGTTTGCTTTTGCATAGAAATTAGACAGAGCTATGTAAGAGAGTTTTCTCTTGTTTATATATAATGTTTTTGTATTTTATCGTACATATTTATATAAATGTTTAATATTTAATTACTAGAATGCGGTCGATTCGTCTTCGCCCGCTGGATACTGGTATTAAAAAATCAAATGAAAACAATTACAATAAAGCGAAAAAAAATTAAGAAAAAATTACGTAAAAAATATACTCATGCATAAATTGTTTTATACTCACGTTCACGTGATTAAAACAAAAAACTAATCGCAATCATGCGTGATCACACAAAAAAAGTTGATGGAAAAGTAATGACTCAAAATACCAACAAACATATCGCTCCTTTATTGCAACGTAGTCATATCTCAATAAATCTTGTTCTTCAGAAAACGAGTTTAACGTTTTTAATTTACTGAAACATCAATGGAAAAATAAAAAAGTAATCTCCCCTCAAGAGTTAAGTAAACAAGATATTTGTATGAATTTTTCGCACAAGATGAACGATACGATGGATAATTCTGCATTCTTAACTTAAAAATTACGTTATTTGAGACTACGACTACGTTGCAAAAAAGCAGCGATATTAAGTAGATACTTTTCAATACTTCTACTTTGGCGTTTTAGGTAATTAGAATAACATGGTGAGGCAACGGGGGAGGCAAGTACAGCTCAAACACCATAATCCGGACAGATATAATTTTAGATACTGTCCAGATTAGTGGATCGTCCGGACTACAGTTAAAATAAAATTTTAAACGCAATATATAAATGTATATAAATATAATTTATTTTTATTACCGAAAAGAAAAATAAGAATTCATTTGTATATAATTTATTTACAGAAAACATAAGGAAACATACACAAAAGTGACCAAAAATATTCATTTTGAAAAATAAGAATTTTTATGTAATTTGTCAGCTCTATTTTTAAATTCTTTTAAAAATAAAATATCCTTTTCTGTCGCTTTGCTTTGTTCAGCCCATAAAATAGCTTTTGAAAACAGTTCGCCACGCAAATTTTACTGAGAAAAAAGAACATTTGTCCGGACTATAGAGGAAAAATTTATAAACTGTCCGAAAAATCTAAATGTCCGGATTACGGGATAGTCCGGATTAAGGAGGTTGTACTGTATCACCTCGGATTACCAAAAGCGGCTTAAAAATTAAAATTTTTAAAAGTCATTGAATACATAAAATACAATTAGAGTTCGTGATGTTAAATGAGTTTTTGGGTTTGATATCAAATGTTTTAAAAACTTGTCTATTGTCCAAATATTTAATTGCATGGGTTTGAACAGTCGGTCATCTGTATGCGGAGGACACGCTCTCCTACTACTGTAAAGTAATTCAGACGGCATGTAGCTTGTTCGCAATAGAAGTCATTAGCAAGTTTTTTTCTGTGGAGCTTTAAATAAAATTCTATTAAGGTTTAACATCGAAAATTTGAATTATTCATACATCTGCGCCGAGCCCCAACTTATAATTTCTATTTAATACTTTTCTAATTAGCACTTATAAATGAACCCACGCATAACATTATTTTCATCTTTGGCATTACGAATAAATAATGCTACAACACTATTCGTACGAATAGAAAAATATATTTGTGCGTATACATGCCAACTTCAAACAGACAAACAGCTTTTCTTATACATGTACTATTTATTTTTTATTTTAAACAAAATTTAAAATTTCTTTTTATACCCGACATCAAAAAATTCTAAACAAATATTTCAACATTATTTATGCACATAAAAATCTGTGCAAAATATGTTAAAAATCTAAACAAAAAACAAATTTGCGCATATTAAAAATATGGAAAATATCAGAAAGTTGTCTGTTGCTTTTCCGGGGTTTCTAAAGAATCAAATTAAAGAATTTCAATCAAATATATGATTATATTTTTGTATGATGTTTTAACTTTAAAACTAGTTTGTTAAATCATTTTGGAAAATTATGAGTTTCAATGAAAAGCGTATAAATAATTTAGTATATGTATCAAAAACTTTAAATTTTCTGTGCTAACTATTTGCTACGAGGGTGGTTCTATGTTGTGTATGTTTAAATATGAGAGTTTTTCGTCGGTTAGATAAAATTATTGTTAGCCTAAAGAAAAATTAATATTAATTACTTTCAACCTACACGGCAGAACAGAAACTCTGCTGGTCTGCAAGAGATAGTTCAGAGGTCCCAAAATAATTATCAGAAAATGGAATTTCTTTCCTCTTTGAAAACCTAAAAAATTGGCCCAGTTCTAAAACATATTTTAACAATTGAATGGGAGGAGTTTTACGATGCCTTTCATAAAGACAGATATACTTGACTATATGCTGGGAAATAAAAATAAAAAATTACAAATTCATTATTCTTATTCAGTGATGTAATTTCAGGATACGCTCGTAAATATTCGTTTTTTTACATTTTTGTAGCTATTCAACTTTTTGTTAATCTTAAGCAATTTTAATCTTAATCACAACGCATCTTTTGAAGAATTTTTAAGTGTTTTTAAAGTTTAAGGATTTTCTATACAAATTTAAAAGCCTTCTAAAGTGTTTATTTTTTTCGACACCATCTTTAAGCCAAAATCAAATGGAAACCATTTTGGCATGTTTGCCAAATATTTGGATACCAAAACGTATTTATGCCCCTTCGGCCATTCCATATTTATTAATTTTTTTAGCTTAAATTATTCCACAAATTATAATATTTTATGTTTTGCCATTTAAAATCACCATCAACGTTTCCTTATTTTTTTAAAAGCCATTGTTGTATTCTTGTGATCCATAATGCAAACTGAAAATTATTCTCATAAAGGAACACAGATCTTGAACAAAACAAGAACATTTGTTAATACAAAATATGCATTTGTTGCAAAGTGTGGCAATTGTAAACATATTGTTGGATATTTCTTTTTAGCATCATTCAATGTTTTTTTTTCTGCAATACATTTGCATTATGGATGGCAAAACAAATGATGTTTGTTGGCAAATGTAGGAAATGAGTAGGAAGGTTCACTGATCTCTAACAATTTTGTTTGTTTGTTTTGCTTCAACACATTTTCAGAACTGATTTGACAATTTTTTATTGTTAATAGTATTCTTTGTATTCATATTTTGATTAAAGAATTAAAATTTGTTAGTTGGGATTTTGCTTTTAACCTCTGATTACCCCTACTATTTTGCTTTAAACAGTTTTTTCAACTTTGTTTTATGACTTCACCGGAAAGTGTACTAAAAACGAGCTGAGCTGTGTATCTGTACAAAAAGTAAAGAGTCTACCAAACAAATTATTGAACAATCAACTTGACTAAAATCATACAAAATGGCAAAAATGAGTAGCAGATGCTTTCCGAATTTTTTTATATATTTTTTGTTTTATTTTTTTTTTTTTTGCTTAATCACTGACATTATTTATAGAACACACAAAGTTTATCATTTGAACAATTTATGATTATTTTTCTTTATACTCGTAAATATATTTATTTTCCTTTATTTATTGGTAATTTATATATGCTGAGAGATAGAAGCTATTAAATATACTCTGTGAAGCATTAGAATTTCTTCTAAGCATAATTAAATAGAAATTTAAAATTTATAAAAAAAATAATATTCATGAAAAAATGACCCATACGATGATAATATCGTATCGTTCACAAAAGTTTATACAAAATTATTATTAACTTTAATATCTAATTTCTATTTTTATTTTTTATTTTTTTATTTTTAGGTAAGCCTTGTTGTCGGTTACAATTCTCGAACCTTAAAAACTTGAGAGTTATATTTGAAAATTTTCTGTTGAATTACAAATCAAAGCGGCGGTTTCTGTGAGTATTTTAAGGATGATAAATTTCATAATCTTTGAAAAAAGATAATAAGATTTATTGTTATTAACTTGAAATAGAAGATTATTTAATAAAAAATAAACCACAAATATGTATAATGAACTAAAGATAAAACAAAAAAATATATAAGTGAATTGCAAAACAATTTTAGTCGTTGTGACATGACTAAGTAGTAAATTTATAGTATATGGAAAGTGCCATTCGAAACTTTGAATAAATAATCTCGTTTGAAATAACGCGGAATTATAAAATTTATTGATTTGTTTATTTTTTGGCCAGGTTATTTCAATGTTCTTATTTATTTCCAATAAGCTAATTGGGCCTATTATTTTTATGTAAATAAAAAACTTTTTACATTTTCTTCCCAACGTTTCGTCAATTTTTTGTTGACATCTTCAGGGGATTTTTATGTCTATTTAATTTAAAAACATTACATATTACAAAAATAGAAAACATCAAACATATTATAAACTTACAATTATTTAGTAATTTATCACATTAAATTCTATCTAAATGATTGCAACATTTAACATGAAATTAAATTAAACACATAACTTAAAATAGTATCACAGTGGTTTTCTTTTTGTTTTATTTTATCACAAGTCTGTAACTGGAACTGATATTATCGGTGTCTTCTTTTTGGTTCATAGTTTTGTTAATTTTCTGTTGTATACGTAAGCTTTCTATTGTGTAACGCTTTTTTTCTTTTGTTTCTATGTCCAATATTTTTATTCTGTCAAAGTCTGGTTTATGTTTTTCGTTGATCATATGTTTTGCTAGTGCTGTTGTTTCTTTTTGTTTCTCTATATCATTTTTGTGTTCGCATATTCTTGTTTGTAAACTTCTTTTTGTTGTGCCAATATAAATTAAGTCACAGTTTTGGTTATCATTTCCCTTACATGCTATTTCGTATACCACATTGTTTTGTTGTTGTTTCTCAACAGGCGTCTTGATTTTAGAAAAAATAGTGTTGAGTGTTGTATGTGGTTTATAGGCAAAACATACGTTCTGTGTTTCTATTGTTGCTTTAATATTTTTATTATCAGTTAAGCCAGGAATAAACTTTACACTGTAAAAAACTTTGTCATTGTTATTAGTAGTATTTATGTTAATGTTATTTTTTAATTTTGTTTGTGTTCCTTCAATTAGCGTGTTTATAAGTTTTATTGGGAAACTATTGTTTATTAGTATTGATTTAATTTTGTTTATGTTTGTAGTGTGAAATTCTTCGTCGCTTATATGCAGTACTCTATAAATAAAGCTTCTCGCCGTATTTATTATTTGATGTTTTGGTTGCGTTGCGTTAAAATTCATCAGTCTTCCAGAAGATGTTTCTTTTGAATACCAGTCAAATTTAATATTATTATTACGTCTATGTAGGTAGGTATCCAAATATGCTATTTTATTATGTTTTTCAATTTCCGTGGTGAACTGGATTTTAGGATGGTAAGAGTTGAAAGCATTCAGGATCTCTTCTTTGTCGTCAAATTTTATTATAGCTAATATGTCATCTACATATTTAACTATGTATTTAATATTGATGTTTTTCTTCTTTAATTCGTTAATTGCTTCGTCAAGTAAACTGTCTAACACTATATCAGCTATGGTGGGAGAAAGGGGGTTGCCCATTGGCATTCCAAAAATCTGGCTGTAGATTTTCCTTTCGTAAACAAAATAGTTATTATCAGTCAGGCAAAATTTAAGAATTTTTAAAAACATGGATCTCGACATTTTAGTCTGTTGTTGTATAGTTTCCCATTTTCCCATAATGTTTTTAATGGCCGTATGAACTGGGATATTCGTGAACAAGGACACGACATCAAAAGATATAAGTACTTCATCTTCTTCCATTTTTATATGTTGTAATTGTTTTTTGAGTTCCGCCGAGTTTTTTATGTTGTATTTTTCGGAGACAATATTTTTAAGTATTTGGCCTATATATTTAGAAAGTTTATAACAAGGAACATTCATGGAAGATACAATTGGTCGAAGGGGAGTGTTAACTTTGTGAATTTTCGGGAGGCCGTATATTCTCGGGGCTATTGCTGCTGAGCAAGATAATCGCCGTTTTTGGCTTAAATCTATACATTCATTTTTAAATAGGTCTGAAATTATATTGTTATTTTCCCTTTGAAGTTTTGGCGTTGGGTCTATTCTGGTTGTTCTGTATGTCTTTTTGTCTTCTAGTAATTCCTCCATTTTATCCTTGTAATCTATTTTGTACATTAATACCGTTTTATTTCCTTTGTCCGCTTGTAAGGTAATGACCTCATCATGTTTTTTCAAAAATTTTTTTGTTTTCTCAAAAACTGTGAGGATGAATTTCTCTTTAGGGGTATTCTTAAGTTTTCTCCTGAAAAATGTAATGTTATTCGCTAATTTTATTCTACTAATTTCCTTAATCTGGTCCTCATTATCGTCAATTGCTTGAATACATTGCTCAATATCAGCAATGATATGCAGAGGCGAAAAACTATGTTTATTAACTGGTAAGGCGAATTTTCTTCCCAGGGACAACATCCATTTGATTTCCATTGGAATTTCTAAATTAGTTTTATTTTCAAACCAACTCTCATTAAAAATAAGACCGTGTAATTTGAAATAATTTTCTTTCAGTGTATGTAATTTTTTAATTTGTTTCTCCTTTATACTCTTTGTCATATGTTTTGATCTCTCCATTTGTTTACGAATAAAATTTGTGTAGTCCTCTTCTGTTAGCATATTCTTAATGCCAATGCTGATATTATAAATGATCCGTTTGATTAATTTAATGTTTGTGTTAATTTGTGATATTTCTAAGTTTAATATCTTTTTGTGAAAATTATTTTCAATGTTCCTTAATTTTGCTTTAATCGTGTTGCATTTAAAAACACTCAACAACTATTTTTTCTAAAATCAAGACGCCTGTTGAGAAACAACAACAAAACAATGTGGTATACGAAATAGCATGTAAGGGAAATGATAACCAAAACTGTGACTTAATTTATATTGGCACAACAAAAAGAAGTTTACAAACAAGAATATGCGAACACAAAAATGATATAGAGAAACAAAAAGAAACAACAGCACTAGCAAAACATATGATCAACGAAAAACATAAACCAGACTTTGACAGAATAAAAATATTGGACATAGAAACAAAAGAAAAAAAGCGTTACACAATAGAAAGCTTACGTATACAACAGAAAATTAACAAAACTATGAACCAAAAAGAAGACACCGATAATATCAGTTCCAGTTACAGACTTGTGATAAAATAAAACAAAAAGAAAACCACTGTGATACTATTTTAAGTTATGTGTTTAATTTAATTTCATGTTAAATGTTGCAATCATTTAGATAGAATTTAATGTGATAAATTACTAAATAATTGTAAGTTTATAATATGTTTGATGTTTTCTATTTTTGTAATATGTAATGTTTTTAAATTAAATAGACATAAAAATCCCCTGAAGATGTCAACAAAAAATTGACGAAACGTTGGGAAGAAAATGTAAAAAGTTTTTTATTTACATAAAAATAATAGGCCCAATTAGCTTATTGGAAATAAATATAAAATTTATTATTTAAAAACAAATTTTTTTCAGGCTTAAAGTGCTCGTACAGTTAACATATTGAGCTGAAATACACAATAATATTAAAGGATTAAAATCAATATTTTCTGTTTAAATTGAAATTCGAAATGTAATTTTTCCCAACTAATGAATAATATATTTTTCAAATTTAAAATTTATGATTTACAGAACCCAATTAATATTTGCAACATGTTCGTTTAACTTGAGTTTTGGAAAGTATTTACTTGGAATAATCAAATGTAAATTATTATTGATTTCTAACTAAAGTTGTCCACATTCTATGAACAGGCAGTTTGCACAACCATACATCAGAAGTATTTGAATGTACATTGTACATACATAAAAGCCAAAATTCATAAAATATTAATTAGAGATGGTAACGTGAGAAACTTTTCACTCGCAACTCATGCACGAACTTATTTTTGTTCAAGCTATCGCTTTCTCACGATAGTTCAAGGGAAAATTGTAAGAAATCTCGGAAACTAACGCTCACAACATATGGGCAGAGAAAATATATGATTATGGTAGCAACAAGGATTGTATGGTTGTAATAAACAAACTATTGTTATTTTGTTTATATTTTAAGCAGAGTTTTAGTACCGATAAGCAAGCTCTTTATTTATAATTCATTATATTTATTACAATTCATAACAATTGCAGCAAAGTTGGTTGAACCATTATTAATACATAAAAATATTTTTTTACGTTTTTAATGGGCACTCGCATACACAAGAAGTGAATGTCCCACTTGAACTGAGATTCGAACACAAATGTTCTTCGAAACAAAAATCTTTTACATATGCTCCCGAATTTGAAAAAATTCTAATGTTCGGTAGAACAAAGTACTCTCGATAATTTCTAGAAAATAGGCACTTGGGAAATTATCAAAAATTTACGAAAAACAAAAGTTTGGATAATCAAAATTTCATAATTTCTTATTTTATACACAATAAACGAGTCGAAAGCCGAAAGTAAGCCTGGTTTGTAGTGTGCTAGCAGCTAAGTATCAAGGTCATGAGTTCGATTCTCAGCAAATGTTCGTACTTTTCTAATTATTACTCTTAATTGTAGCAGTAAAAAAATCAACATAAACTGAAAACATCTTGAGCTCCGTTTACATAAAAAAAATTATGAATAAATAAAATAAAGATATAAACAGCACAATATGATGCCGAAGATATTGAAATCCTTTTGTATCGTTTAATATACGCTTTTGATATTCCAAAGATTCGCTATTGATCTACAAAATCCGTAAGCTTTTGAAACAAAATTCAGGGGGAGAGATTAAACTTTCTTGAATTCGTTTTTATGTCGGTCTTGAATGTTTTACACGAAAAAATTGTTTATAGATTCGCAGTCGACATCATAAACGTTGGGCTTGATCGAAACAACATTTAAAATAAAAACAAAATATGAAAATTAATTTTTTTTCGAATGTAATTATACGAAAGATAATTTTCTTAGGATACTGTGGGAAATTCAATTGTAATAAATAATTTCTGACAAATAATTCGTTAATTCCGAATTACAAATGAAAATGTCTCTTATCTGCAAACCTGTATAAAATAATTTTTTCAGTGAAATTCTGTGGGCCAACTTGAAAAAAAAATATTTAATTGATTCAAGCCACCTGTTCATGAGTAGTTTGTGATCATGAATGATATTAATAATATTTTCTAATACTCACGTGAGCTGAGCACGTATGATTGTGAGCAAAAACTAATTTTTTTGCTCGTGAGCGATCTCACTATTCCATTTCTAATGTCAATACATCAATAGTGTATTATTACTTTCATGCTGCATGTTATTTTTACAAACATGTGTCAATTATAATTATCATAATTTCAATTTTATTATTAATTTTTTTTCTGTACTATGTTGTTGTAGTTGTCATTTACCATTAAATTTTGTATGGCCTGGCAATTGTTGACATCAATTTTCATTTACAAAAAGTAAACAAAATAATACGGTAGTATTGTTTAAAATTACACAAAGTGCATGCAAAATCATTTAGCTCAAAGAGCGTTTTATTAAGGCGATTCAGTTAATGCAACAAAACGTTGAATGTCTAAATGTTTTTAATAGTACATTGTATTTTTAAGAAATACAATTCTTCTCAACTTTCTAAAAATTATAAAGCAATGAAGCAATTTCCAAATTCTTAGATTAATAGTCCAACATGCTTGCTGAGAATAGCAATTTGAAGTTATAGTGAATACCCCGTAGATAAACAATAAAAATTATATGCCCATCAAACACATACGAGTTATACAAAACCACGCTCCCCCCCAAAAAAAATTGACAATAATGTGGTGGAAGAGAATATTCAATACTCACAAGCCTTCATTTGCATGCAAATGTTTATGCACTTTTCAAGTGGGTGCGAGAATCTTGATTATTGAAATTTATACCCAACGAAATAATAATAAAAAACTGCGCTCATCTTTATTTCTATGAGAGCAATGATAATAAATGACGTTTGCTAGAGACCCCACCAATTGTATATAGATAAATCGTCAAAAGGCGCCAATAATCTGCAAGAGTAGTTTAGTTAGTTTTTAATGCTCATTCCAACAAAGCGACAAATTAAATTGTAAGCGAGTGAGTATGTTTATATGCACTTAGTGTTTATTGATTCTTTGCGTTTGCATTAAATCAGGTCGCTGACATTTTAACATAAAATATTTGTTTGGGTGTTGATGTTAATTTCTCTTAAATAATTTTCTATACTTTCCTGCTTGTAATTGGAAAAACAATTAAATGTGGCAATTATTTTCAATTTTTATTGGCCCATTAAACAACAAATAATAATTGAAAACAAAACAACTGAAATTGCGTAGAAAAAAAAAAGAAATTAAATAAAATATAAATAAGTGGTCAATGAACTTTTTACATATCGTATGTTGTTACACTTATATTGCTATTGAGAAAACGTTTGCCAAACAGTTAAGTTTTAAATTTAGTTTTTATTCTTTTTCCTTTATTCTTCAGTTAGCCATTTGGCATTTAATTCCTTTTATGGAAATCTCAAAAGTAATACAAACAACAACTGGTTTTTTATGAAGATACCTTACAGCTGAAAATTAAATACTACTCAATTCTCAACTTAAGAATAACTTCCAAAGAAATTTTAGAAAGGCTTAGAGCAACTGAACATATATACAGGGTCATGCAAAATGAATCACCCTATCGGGTGATCATACATCATCATATTTGACATTTGAGAACTAGACATTTATTGTAGTATACAAACAGACAAGCAATGGACTGCTATACTTCGCAATAGCGTGGAATAATTGCATCGAAGCGTTTCGTGGTCGCGTAATCTGTCGTTTTAACGATTTGCCATCGCCCGATTTAACCATCTCAGATTTCTTTCTTTGAGGCTACTTGAAGTCGCGGGCTTATGCCAACAAGCCCCAGACAGTCGCAGTCCTTAAGGAGAATATTCGACAGAATTGCGAACAATGCGATACTTAACAGAAAAAATTTAAAGTTTTTTATTAAGTAAAATAGTTATTCAAAAACAAAAATGGATGATTAATTTTACGCAACCTTGTGCTTACATATGTACGCTGTCAGTTGTGCTGTTTCTCTCAGCAGGACTAGTAAAGAATAAGCTTCGGCGTCTCATCATGTAATCAAACAAATTTGCTCCTCCAATAATAAATTGGTGGCCACTGAGCAACAATATGTCAACATTCTCCTGCTTGTCCCTATCAGTGAACCGAACCTAATTGGCATTCTAATGCCCGTATGTCTGATTCAATAGTTGTAGTTAGTAGTAGTAGTAGCAGTAGACATCGCGATGTATCGGCTGCCCTGAAAGGTGGTATTAAAACTATTTTAAAATATTTATACATCGTAGCCACCCTAAAGTATAAATATACAATATTTTCAATTCAATGCAATTCAATTACAATTAAATTACATACTTAAATAATGACATTAAAAAAACTACAGGGGTCTTCGGTTGTCTTTAAAACTTCTACAGGCCATTCGCCTTTAGAATGCCAAACAACTTATGTTCCTTATAGAAGCATGACAATACCAAGAATTCTAAATTTATCTTATACTTTTGAAAACATGCGAGTTTATTTTCTTTGTTTTGCAACAACTCCAATACGACGAAATAAAAATACAAGAAAACCTACATAAAGTTGCAATCGCAGAAAAGAGAACTTCTACATACAAAAATACATATTTGAACAAAAACCAACAGACAGATGCAACAACATCATCATCACCGTCGTTTCACCAACATAATTTTTGTTGCCACCATTTATGTGTGATTACATGACTCAATATCTAGACTTTCAGACGTCTCGTGCAGCATAAAACTCAAATATTAAAATGAAAAAATAAAATTGAACAGAATATTGATTTTAAGCAACTGTGAGGTAGAACGATAACAGTTAAAGGCAACAAACAAACAATAAATAAAAAATAAAAAAAATTGCAAAAACCAAGCTGTACATTATATGGCCCCGGACAAATTTAGAAACCTTTTAAAGCAAGTATTTTATTGTATCTGCATTTCCAAAATTTTTAATACTAAATTACAGAAACTTCATCATTTAAAGATACACAAATTGATTATACTTCTTGCAGTGGAATAGATTTGGAAGAATATGCTCGTATAAGATAAGGTGGAACCAAACTCGTATAAAGGCTTAGCGTCATATAAAAAAGAAATTTGGTAACACATTCATGAGAAAAGTGGTTAGTGCAGCCCCTGTAATTTACGGAATTAGATCCAGTTTTCGGACAAGCAGTCGTGAGTCCAAGGAAAATGTTATATTTTCCTTCCCAAACGAATGAAATATCCCTTATTGCTATGATATTGCTTAAAAAATCTTTAAAATTTAAATTTCCCCTCACATATGTTTTAGCCGGATCCGCATCTGGAAAATTTTCAAATTTTTTGTCAACCATAAATTTATCATGAAATTTTACTTTCTTAACAAATGACTATTTTTATGCAAGTTTTCATGTGAATTTTCGATTTTTTTGCTGAATTTTTTATTTTATTTTTCTGCTAATTTTTTTTCTGAATTTTTTATTTTATTTTTCTGCTAAACTAAAAGTTTTGGTGAATTTTCAAATTTTACTGGTAATTAAAATTTAAAATTTTTAAATTTCGAATTTTTTGAGACTTGAAATAATTTTTTTCTTTGAGTTAAATTTCTTGCGATCCTTTCAGTTTTTTTTTATTTTTCTATTAAATCTAAAGTTTTGATGAATTTCGCATTTTTGTAATTTTTTTTCTAAAATTTTTCGGTGTGTCGGCAAAATTTCAAAAAAAAATTTCTGTTCTGCCGTGTAAGTTGAAATTAATTGGTGTTAAAATTTTCCCTTGTTGCTTTGTTGTCTCATGTCCAATTCTTTCTGAATAAAAAATGTTACGAACTTTAGCCAAAAAAAATTAATCACTTTGGATTAAAGAAACCATTAACAACAAAATTGTTCGAAAAATAATCACATTAAATAAAAATTAGCTACTGGCATGAGCCTTGCAATGTTTACTGTCACATAACTAGTTAAAATTGATCAAATAAATCAAAAAACTCAGCTAGTTGACAAAAAAACAAAAAGCAATAACACTTAAGTATTAATCAAACCAAAAAAGTTTGTCTTAAGTAAAAACAAAAATTAGAAAGAAAAAATGGTACATGAGATAAAACAAACATGTAACAAGGGGTTAATTTAACGTTAATTAGTGATGGTAAAATTTGAATATTGATAGTGGTAAAACAGTGTTTACTGTAAAAACAAAAATAATAATACAAATAACTCTTGTATCCTTTTTCTAGACATTATTTGTATAAATACAAATTTGAAATCACATTCAACCGAGCCACCTAAACAGTGGCGGATACATGGAAACACACATGAACACTGATGATGGGAGTGTAGCGGCTCCCGAAAAACAACGTTGTTTCTGTTCTGCCGTGTAAGTTGAAATTAATTGGTGTTAAAATTTTCCCTTGTTGCTTTGTTGTCTCATGTCCAATTCTTTCTGAATAAAAAATGTTACGAACTTTAGCCAAAAAAAATTAATCACTTTGGATTAAAGAAACCATTAAATTTCAATTACTTTGTAGTGTTTGGCGAATTTTATATTTATGCAGTTGTATTTGTTGTATCGTTTGTATGCAAAACCACTTTAATTATAAAAAAATAAATTAAAATAAAACGTGGTTTTTAATAATTATTGTGTTTTATATCATATAATACAACAATAACAATTTCCAATAAAAAGCTTGTGCTATTTTTGTTGAAGAATATATTAAAGTATATTTTACCACAATTAATGGTATGTGGCCAACCATTTACAACAAGAAGCAAACAGACCAAAGAATTATTTACGGAATCAGCTGGAAATAAAATTGAATATAACCAGTACAAAATTGAGTGGGTTTGCAAAAGAAAGAAGCGATACTTTGGCTTCCAAAGCTGCCTTGCAGCAAGAATAAATATAATGTAGAATGTTCCTAGTTAAACTCACTGAAATTAAAACAAATAAATAATATGTTGTTACCAATTTGAAAGTGCAAATATAATAAGAAATAATAAGAAAGACCTGGGGGGTTACTCTCTATTGCGATGCGAAAGAAAATTGGAACAAAATAAAACTAATTTTACACTGAAATCGCTTTCGCATCGCAATAGAGAGTAAACCCCCTGTCGTCAGGACTTCATTATATTCTTCCAAAAATATAAAACTTTTAGTATTTTAAATTTTTATTCGCACTTTTTCCCAAAATTAATATTTTACATATTTAGTAAAACATTAATAATTTTGTTAAAAACAAATTGAAAATGATTATTGAGGGGTATAGCTTGTTCCTTTGCTCATTTCACTGTTGCTAATACAGATCATCAGGGAACTTTACCCAAATATTTCTTAGAACAACTAGAGATATTATATTAAATTTTCATTAATAATTATAAGAAATAGTTGTGCAATAGTTTCCTTCAATATTCAAGTCTAAATAATGAAAATGAATCTAGAGAAATTGACTATTCCAGCAGTGCATATACTCGTACTCGTAGATTCTTTATCTTTAGAATTTTTATCATTCAAAAACCATCTACCTCGTGTTAACAAGGTTTTTTACAACATATAATAAAATAAATAAAAAAAATGTATTTCAACTCTTGTTTTCTAAGCAATAAAGCGCAATTTGTGCACTTGTTTATTTAAGTCACCACTAATATGTATAAAAAAATCTTATCTTCACAAATATTTGTTTTAATTCATATTAAATTTCAATTAACACAAGAACTTTCACCATATAAAAAATAATAATACGACATTCATAAACAAAAGAGTTGGCTTCAAAAAAACTCTTAAACTCATGATATGTAGTCTTCATCCACCTCATAACCGGCAACAGTATTTTATTATTTAAGATCTTTAACTTTTCACACTTCTGAAAAAGAATTGGAAATAAAAGTATTCTTTACTTGAGTGTGAAATTTAACGCTTTAACAAGAGGCTTATTCAGTATCCCAGAAAGGTCAGGCCATAAAGTAAAAAAAAATAGTGTCTTTACCTGTACGAACACACCTATTGTTAGAATTCGTAATAAAAGTGAGCATGCAATTGAATAGAATTGTCATATTGCTGAACATGAACAATAGCTCGTGCTACAAAATGGCCAAAAAGGAAATCTTCCTTCTTTTATTCTTTTTATTTCTTTTGCCTTTGGACAGAAAAAGTTGCATTGTTTGTTTTTTTTCTTTTTGGAATTCCCCTTGAGCCTAGCAAAGTGCAATTGATTTTGTAAGAAAACTAAATACTTTTAGTTGCAAGTGTCTGGAAAAATCTTTGCACCTGCCCTTTTGTCTGAGTGTGCAAACATTCGTACACACACCAACATACACAAAAACTCAGTATTCATATCGTTTTACTCTTTTTGGAAATATAAAGATAAAATCAAGGTTAAACAGTGTCGAAAATTCATCGGACTCTCTTAGAACTCTATTCAAGTCTTTTATCGTTCTCTGTGTCAAATGAAATTTTAATGCTGTAAATTATTTTTTGCTAACACATGAGGAGGTCTTATGGTATCAGGTAAGAAGTGGCAACCAGCAGAGCTGCTAAAGAAATTTATCTTTATACTTAAGATTATTAAGGATGCAATATAACAAGTTAGATTAATAATAAAGACTCCGTGTCGTACATAAAGACCCAAATTTAACAGTGATATTCTCGAAGATTTCTTTTTTATTGTAGTAAAAACATTTGTTATAATAAATAAATAAATAATAATATTCGGGGTTTGAAATAAAAACTTTTTTGTATGTATTCATGATTTAGTGTACTGGAAAGTTTATATAGAACGCAACTCGCTTAATTTGATAGATTTACAAAATAGAAGAGCCATCACAATTAAAACAGATTTTCTGTTTAATTTGCGAAAGCACTTGTAACCTTAAAAACCATTTCAATAAAGTGCCAAAAATATGTCCTAAAGGGTCGAATATGATCTATAAATTCCAAAAATGCTGCAAATATACTTTTAAGGCTGAATTATGCGAAAAAAATGCTCAAAAGGGTAAAATATGAAAAATATTTACGGAAAAATCGATGCCAAAACTCTTGAAAATTTCTGAAACGGACAAATATGTTGCTTGCATAAGAAAAAACATGCAATTGCATACTTGCGGTTTCCATGGTTATATTTAAATATAGTTATAACGAATTCGAGAATAGCGCCATAAATCGAGATACTGATTCATACCTACTAGTCTCTAGAATCAAACTTTAGCCTGACTCGAGGCTAAATGAAATAACGCCCAATGAAATAACTCAATGAAATGAGTTCCAATAAAATTTTATGAAATGATTCCCAAAAACATAATATATCCTAAAAGTAGAAATTAAATAAGTCTCAATTTTTTCATAAATGAAATGAATCCCATGCGAAAAGATGAAGCAAGTCCCAATCAATTATTGAATGATATATAAGAAAACATCTGTAAAAACTATGCGTAGCCGGCGAAATATAATTGAATAGAAAATCATTGCGACCGGCCGAAGGCCGCGTATGCAAAGTGCTTTAGTAAGAGAAACAGATTTTGGACATACCGCGGATAAAAGAAAGGAAGGGGCTGATATGAATCGCTATCCTAATCCTCTGGCCAAGAAATCAGAAACAAATGAGCACTTGCATATTCGGGCAGTTTTTGTTGAAATAAAGCCTGATTTACAGGGAAGAGTTATTTGAAATTTTTACCTCCAGATTACACCTTATACGCGATTCCCAATTTTATATTCAAATATTAATGTCATAAAGTTAAGAGTTTAATAAATACTCTTTTAATATAAAACAGCTAAGAAATCATTTAGTTCCTTTAAAGTTCATGGTGAATAAAAACCCTTGAACGTAAATAAAATTATAATTTCATTGGTAAAATAACAAGTATCAACTAAATAAAATTTTCATGATTGCAGCCAAAAAAAGAAGGTTAAACTCACTGACAGACTGATTGGAGCAACTTAACATACTCTATCTATTTCCCTGCAGAATGCATTTTAAAAAGCCGGCAAGAAAACATTCGAGTTCATAATATACTATTTAGAATACATAGCGTTTTGATTTTTTATTTTTGTTCTTGGTGCCACAGTTTATTTGTATTACAAGTGCTTTGTTGTTGTTGTTGTTGAAAAAGAAAAAAAAGAAAAGATAAGCAGGTTATTTATTTTTGGCATGTTTGTACTTCTTGCACTCGAACTCATAGTGAGTGTGTCAGTCAGTAGAGCAAGAGAGTACAAGGACATTGTTAAGTGTGTCCTTTTGTATGAAATGATTTACAATGTGTGAAAACTCGTGCTGTTTGAAGTTATAAATCGATAAAATTGAACAACAACAATAAATGATTAAATATTGTTTGAGCTTAAAAAATATTGTTAAAACTTTAAATTGAGTTTCTTGAGAATTTTAACAAGTGTGATTTTTTTCAGAGACAAACTGTGAAAATCACACTTTGAGAGTTTAATAGAATCTTTAATGTTAATAAAAAAGTAAATTGTAAAATTTTGAAAAAAGGTCGGCCTTAGTATAAAACAGAAAACTAGTGAAAAGTTCGAAAAGAGAACAGCGTTTACTCCAACAAATAAATATTTATTCTGTCACATCATAATTTACTCTGAAATGCGAAACCTTATAGCTTGGAAATATATTTTTAGCGGAATTTAAAAAATGGGGTTAGTTTTTGTGGAATTAATGGATTAATTCAAGCTTAAGACATGACATGTCTTTTCGTATTTGAAAACTATAAAATCAGGCTTGAGCTCGATTTCAAAGGCCAAAACAACCCCTCTTCAGTGATCATGTATTTTTGTTTATATCCCTTGACATGCTTTTATTCTTAAATCGATCGTAAATCATGCCATTAATTATGATAAAATTTACCACGAGGGAAATGTATTTATTTTTCAAGTGTTTTTTTGAAATATGTATATATTTTCTTAAAATTATTAGAATTGTTTTTTAATTGGTTTCTTGATAACAAAAATGTCATTATTTTTTAATCTCTTATCGCCTCTTTTAAAACCATTAAAATCATATGATTTTTCTTAAGAAATATTTTTGACAAATAGAGTTCATTAATCTCACTTAAATATATCCGACCATAAGAGAATCAAGTGTCCTTATCTCCTGAGCAAGTTTTTGTATCCTACTCCTTTTAGAAAGAAATCACAAAATATTACTTTATTTAATTTTTTCCTCAACAGAGGATAACAATTGAAAAAGAAAAAGAAACGCAGCTGTAATTTTATCTTAAAGGTTGGCGTTTGTTTCTTTCTACAATACGAGTATTTAATTCTCAGATTACACTTGAAAACAGTGTTTGCAGCAACAGCAGGTGACTTATTTCCCACTTTTCATTTTATTTTTTGTTTTAAGGTTAACAATTCCTGTAGATTGCTTTGCCCTCAAAAATGGTACTTCCCATTTTCTGTTTTCTCTGTTAACATGAAAAACAAGTACTAACAATAATGTAACAAATAAAAATAAATATCGTTGTTTCCTTTATTGTTTTAAGGGGAGAAATTCTTTATAAGTGCCTTAACATGCTGCTGGGGTTTTCAGATCAAATCAAATAAAGCTGTGTTGTTACATGCTAATTTCTAACACTAATGTTTTACTTCTTTAACTAAAATAATAATAAATTTTGTTGGAAAACAAATTTTGTATATCTCCATTATTTAGTTAAACTTTTGTATGGTTGACAGTACATACTCGTACAAAAAGCGTAGTATTTTCTATTTCTAATTGGTAGACTGTACCTTTTTTAAATTCTTTTTTGAAAATTATTTGAATAACAACAATGAGTTTGCGAAAAAAAATTCTACAAATTAAATTAAATTTGAAAAAATGAACACTAGAAAACCTTACAATCTGCCAAATGAAATATTATGTTGTAATAGTGAATTTTATTATGTGTATATGATATCAGGGTGAATTAGTGTTGTCTTGGATTACTTTAAGATCGCGTTAATTCTGTAGAGAAAATTATTAAGGGAGCTTATTTTATCATCTCTAAGTGATTCATATCAGTGATTTCTATTGGATGAATGTTATCACATTCCATTCTCATCACTGACCACTACCATACGTAAATTACCGAAGAGGTTTAACTCATTCGCTGCTGCTTTTCTGCCCATAACAGATCCATCACTAAAAAAATTTCCTCTTCCATACACGCATTCATTCCATCGTCAATGCAAGCCCAATGCTATCTTTCATCTATTCACCTTCTGCGCAGACATAAAGTCCAAAACGCTCATAAGCCTTAGGTTGAACCCAAAGTAGCGCCGATTAGAGTCAATTATCATCACTGCCACTGCCACCGCCTTCTAACGGTCTCAATTGATTGCATTGCAAAAGCATTTTCATTAAATTATTTTATTTAAAAAAGAATTCCAAAGCAAAGTAACAATTGAAAAGACTATGATCATTTTGGGTGCACGGGCAGGGCTGGGCAGTATTTGAAATACATGACGTGCAAGTATTTTTTATTTTAAACACATGTCCTGCAAGTATTTTGTATTTTAAATACCGCAAACCATGTATTTTGCCCAGCTATGTGCACTGGGGGTTGAACTGACATCATGATGTTTTGACATGAGCCGCGATCTCTTCATCAGAGATCTTGTGCTGTTCGCTTTTGTACCTATCACGGTACTCATATGCCAACCTTCGAAAGCTCCGACAAGCTTCCTGTGCAGCCTAAATTGTCTTTGTCTTGAATTCAGTTGTTACATGTTTTGGAATTCCTTTCTAAATAAAATAATTTAATTAAAAATTAACTTAAACGAACTCAGGCCAGAATAATAAAAAAATCTCTTTGTATTAAAAACCACACAGTTCAACTAAAATTCATAACTTAAGTATTCACTTTCTTTATTTCATTTTGTTTCATTTATTCATTTGTTAGCGCATTGAAGCAAATTTTTTCAATAATTCATCGTTCAAATGTAGTTGTTCTGTTTCAAAATCCACCTTTGTTTCAGAATGGTAATTATTAAACCAGCCCCAGCAAACAAACCATTTATATTTTTGCACTAAAGATATTGAAAAAAACACACACACACAAATTTTGCCTGGATGATCCCCAAACGTAACTATTAAATGATGCGATACAAAAAACTAAAGAAAAAACAATAAACAGATCGTTTTAGGGGAAGCCAAAAGCGAGAAAAATAAATTGTTTGTAAACAGAAGTTATGTTCCGCCTTCATTATAAAAGGAAAAATATAAAGAAAATAAAAAGCGGTCACAAAGAAAACACTTACGAATAGGAACGGAGATAATACTTGTTCTGTGTCTATTAATCTCATGTACGAGTAACATTTATAACAGAATATGTATTTTCAATTTCACTTACTAAATTTATAAAACACAGTCTTTGTACCATTTTATGCGTTCACATTAGAGATGAGCAGCGCCTACGAGGTTAGCGTGAATCAGACTTACGTGATCATGCAAATTACTCACGTGTATTTTATGTAATTTTTTGCTTGAAAAATATTGTAAAAAACAAAATGTTTCTTTGCCTTTTCAAATAGTTTCCAATGTTTTTCCAATAGTTTTTCCTTTATGTGGCAGGAGTAATACAAAGGTTCAGTCGTTCGTAAATTATTCTTTCGATAAATTAATTATATGGTGTGATGTGCGGCATATGATGTCGTCTATCGGAAACCACAGACTTGAAATATTAGTGCCTTCCAATTGAGCCACAAACCGCACGTCGTTGACCTTAACATTTCAGCCAAATATTTCATTTAAGGAAGATCGTGTTTCGCCCCTGAATAAAATAATAAAAAATCAAAAATCTAGAACATGTTTCTCAAAATAGACTTGAGCAATTTACAAGTATGGACCCAGACTAATTTCCGAAACGAATTTGGCCTACTTAAAGTTTTATCGGCTTAAAAATAAAAATAATTAATACGTTTTAGCATTTTTCATAGAATATATGAATATGTTTGAGTAAAGTCCGGCCAAGTACATGACTCCGTTGCAGATGAGGTCTGAGGTAGCACCGAAAACTTGTGCATGTTTGACCAGCAAGTGGTCAAATTTGCTTTTCCTGTCTTTTCTAATCATAACTTTTTTTCATTTTTATTATCGAAATAAATAAAAAAACAACCGATACAAATGGCAATGGTGTAATATTGTATATTAGAGTAAAAAATTAATTCATTAATTCAATTAATATTTCAAGAATATTTTCCTTATACTTCCGTCAGCGTGCTTGAATGGAACTCTGTTCACTATCCCATCTTTAGTTTAAACACAAATAGATCTTTAAGCATTCTAACCAAATGGTATGCAACTGCAACTGTTGCATGCATCACCAACAGCATCTACTTGTAAGAGAGAAATTGCGTGAATGTGTTGTTGTTACTTCGTAACTAAAAATAAATGCATCTTGTTAATTTTATTAAAACAGACGGCGGGACCCTCTAAAAAGGCCTGCAATTCTTCACTTTTTAATTTCATTTGTTTCGAGAGACTCTTTTTTAATTTATAATTTTATAAAATTTTTGTTAAGTTTGTTAATCTGTATGAACAATTTTTGTGGCATGAAGAAAAAATTAAAGTGTGAGAGAGACCGACTTTCAACCAACAATTTCAATATTTATTAATTGCTTTTTAGTTTATTTGAACAAGACGGCATGTTTAATCTATCTTTGTCATTATTGTTATTGTTGTTGTTGTTATTATCCACTAACCTCAATTGCATTGTTGTTTGTATTTAACTGTCAGTTGTACTTTTGAATTATTTAAATATTTACATGCCTTGTGTTAAGCAACAATACCAACAGCAATACCGTTAATATGGGGAAAACGTTAAATAATTTCACTTTTCCTTTTTTTTTCTTCCATAGTTTGTTGTTGTCGACTTTAATCCAACTTTTCCATTGGTATCATTAAAATCATATTGATTTTATCGTTGTGTTTTTTTTCGATTTAACTACTAGTGGCATACATTTTAATTGTTAAAGTTATTTGAAAGGTTTCGCAGATTTGTTGTGACAAAAATGTAAACTGCAATTAATGCAGTAAAAAAATAAAAAGATAAACTTTGCTAAAAAAATTTATGTGGATATTTACACTCGGCGACATCGACGTCAGGTTAACACAAACCAAAAAATTAAAGCTTGTCTACTCGCTTTCGAAACAGTTTTGTGCTACTGACCGTCTATTTTTGTTCTCTAAGGTCCAGAAAATAACATGAGCCTGTCAATAGTAGTCAGTTGTTTTCGACAACGGATAGTATTGTTGTTTTTATTAAAAATGTGTATTTTTGATTTTGAGATCTTAGAAATTGAAGTGCAATTTTTGTTTTTTATTCAGTTGTATTGTTTCTTATCCTGTTTACAAATATCTTATTTTGAAGGAAAATTTTATTGAACCATTTAAGTTTCCTTTTGAGACCATATTTTTAAAACTTTAAGGGCATATATTCACTTTTTTGCTGCATATATCCGGTTTCCCTGTTAATGACGCATGTAATATTATTTGTTTTTTACTATTTATTTTTTTATTGTTAATAGTTTTTATTGATTTATTTTAAGTAGATGTCATTAAACCTTGCGTGATTTTTTTATATACAATTTTTCTTCATAGTCATAATAAAATTCCTATTGGATTAGAAATTCTTAGAGTTTACAATAATTCAAAGCCAAACTGAAGTAATATTTAACAATTTTTTTCACTGCCATCCTTGTCGAATTAAATGGAGTTTGTTATAAAAAGTGAATAACTTTTGTTTCAACTCATGAGGATATTTTTAAAAATTATAAAAATATCTTAAATTTTCTTTTTATTTGTATCGCGTGTACCAAATAGAATTATATTTTAGCACCGATCCATTTTTTCCAGGATATCAGTATAATGCCTTCGCGGGATAAACTGAGTCTATGTCGCTACGCTTAAATAACGTTGGAAAATCGTAAGATTATTGTCGAATATTGAAATCGTGTTATCAGCCATCTTGGCGATAGCAATTGGCCGCCGCAGAGCTGCTTTTTTTTGCAGTAAATACCGATGCTATGCGAATAATCCAGAAAAGAGCCGCAGCCTTAGGGTTAATATCGTCCGAGTCATTCGTGGGATAGAACCGACAGGATAAGCTACTGCGTAGCTAGCCGCACCAGTCACATGAATGAAATCGTGTTCTATAGATAATATTGGTTCTTTCTAATAAAGCCATAATACAATCAAGTTTACTTCATTTTGTTTAATTTTTAATACTTTTATTTGGATCACCCGGTACATTATGTATCCCATTATGGTCTGACATATTTTGCAAATATAAAGTCTAAACAATACAATTTACTTAAGAACTTAAGCTCATATCTAAATAACATTTTCGCACATGTCTTGTTAAATTTTAGCTGCAGGCGTAATAAATATAAAATGTCAGTGATGATGATGATAATGATCATCAGGATAATGATATATATTATGACATGGTATGATAGATATTATTTTTAATTTTTTTTTCTTGGTTTTATAGGCAATCACATTTGACACCAGTGACAAGTGATGGGGTGGGCAAATGTAAAAGCAATACAGCTCTAAAAAAAATACTAGATAATATCACTCATATTTTGAAGAAACAAAAGATGATGTTGGTGAAGGGTGTTACCATTAGTCAACATCAAGGACAAGACAAGACAAAGGAAAAGCAAAATGAAAAAGTAATATTTAAAAGTAAAAACAAGCTTGGCAAAAAAAAATTTGTGTATGTATTTTACATCCCATAAATAAATACAGCTGAATGTAAAAATTTATTATTGGTACGTGTTCAACAAAGTTAAACATGTTATTACGAGTACAAATAATCAAAATGATGATACAAATGCGATTGAATTTAATTCATGTATGTACTCGTACCCGTGTTATTTTTATATTATGATGATGACGGGAATGATGAGATGAGGAAAGTCTAGTGTTATTTGTTAAGAATACAAACAAAAGGCCACATTACTCGTATAGTCGTCTGTATGCATATGGATGAATGCATTAAGTGCATGTTTAGGGATAAAATTGTATATAAAAAACACACCATTCTGAATGTAATCAAGTTAAACGTGAAAGTATGACAGCCAGGCATTAAATAAAACAAAAATTTTGATATAAGAATTAAAGTATGTAGAATATGTTGCTTGCTGCTTGTAATTAATTGCAATAAATACCTTAAACTTTTATAGATTTATTTTAAGCTAAGATTTTTTAAGCTCTAATTTTTACAACGTTTTTGAAATTCAGCAAATGGAAATGCATACATAAAAGAAATGTTATTTGTCAGCAATGAATATTTTAATTGTTGTGCAGTGACGTAAATAGGGAAACCGGAAATGCTCTAAAAAAAACTGCCTGGCCCACGATGTCGAACGATATCGTTCTTTTATGAAATTACATTTAAAACAAAAACAAAATTTTAGAAATTGTTTTTGTTTTAAATTTAATTTAAAAAAAGAACGATATCGTTCGAAATCGTGTTAAAAAAGCAAAATCGATGCTAAAGGTCTTAAAAACCTCTGAAATTTTTTTTTACGATATCCAGAAAAAATATGTTCTATTAAATTTTGGTTGCCCTGATTATAAAAATTGTAATTAATGCGCCTAATTGACATTAGAGGCTCTGCAACACTGCTATAAAAGATTCGAAAAGCGAGTAATAGCTGAGTTGCACAAAAACAATTAAACTTTCTCACTTTCACTATCTGTCCTTTCGACAGTATCCTTTTCCCAAAGAAGGTAACACATCTAGTGGTTGGTGGACATTAATGGCTTGAGTTGTTACTTTTCTAAAAAAAAATAATATGAACAATATGAGAATACATAAATACTTTTCACAATTACAGAAATAATTCTTATTTCATTGTCAAGACAGCTATTATCAGTATTTGCAACTTAGCATTACTTTACAAATTCATTAAGCAAGAATAAGCATTGAAACAACTGCCAACTCTGGCCAGAAATAGCATTTGCAATTTAAGGAGCAGATGTGTTCCCCAACTTTAGTTTTAAAAATAAATGCAGCCAAAATTGTTTAAAAAAATTAATGTAAAAAATAGAGCAGACATGCAGCAGCGTTAAAAATAAACTCTTTAAAACTGTTCACAGCAAGAATTTTAATGAAAAACTGAATTTCTAAATATTATTTGAATAAAGATTATACATAAAAAAATGTATGCAAACAGAATGTAAAAGTAATTAAAATATTTTTTTTCAAAAAAATAATTTATTCACGCAAGTAGTCACTAATCTCAAAATTTGAAAAACCTAATCATTAATTTAAAACACGTATTTCAAAGTTCGAGAATTTAAATAAATAGTTTCTTTATATTTCGGCTTTTTTGTTTCTCCATTTAATTAATCGATCATTGATCTAGGAGTTAAGCATTTTAAATTGAATAAAAAAGTGTAAATGATTTATTTTTTTTAAACTCGAATCATGGCATTTTTATGAATTACTTCTAAATGGACTCTCAAACTTAGTTTATTTAAATTAAATAAAAAAATATATATAATTTTACAGTCTACATTTTGTTATGGACTATAATGTTGTTGAACTATTTTGTTTAAAGTTTTTGCCTTAAGTTTGTGCTTTAAGTAGTCGTATTATCAAGATTTTATTTCTTTTTTATCTAAACATTTTAGTTTAAAGAAGCGGAAGTTTTTCCTTTTATTTTTCAATAATCTTAAAATTAGCTTTAAGTTCTTAATAAACTTTAAAAATACGAATTTGTGTTTTTAAAATTTTGATTTTTGTTCAAGTTTTATTAAGCAGTGTAAGAATGCTTATAGGAGCAAACAGAAAAGAAACTTTAAGCATTTTATTAATAGACTGTTGTACATTTTAAATGATTTTGAAAATTTTATGCATTTTCAATTTGAAAATATTTTAAAAGTTTGTTCTTTGGTTGGTAAATTTATATTTAGCTTATCAAGATACATATGAATATATATGTATGTATGTACTATAAAAATACGAGGGTGGTTGAAAGATGTGTAGCCATTTATAAATTAAGGAGCTCTTCGTATTTTTATTGAACTGTAAATTTTCAAAGCAACGCAATAGAAACAATAGATATTTTGATCGTTTATAGCGGGTGTATTCTTTTGCCACTTTACCATCCCTAAGAAATCTAAGAATCTTAGAGTAAGATGTAATCTGTGAACGTTTTTTAAGTTTTCTGGTTGGTTCTTTGTAATATTTTATGTTCGTTTGCAAATAAAAATTATAAATACCTTTTTGTCGAACAGTCTTGATTATTCAAATGAACATACGATGGTTCTGTCCGACAAAAAGAAATTGCAACTCGTGTGTTCTTTCTTGACTGAATGTTAATTTAAATACAATATTTGAATAAACTCTGCACAAGTGGGTGAGTCGGGTGCTGAAGGGGATGTACTGCGGTACCGAAAGCGGGTGCATGTTCTCCCAGAAAGAAGTCATATTATCTTTTTTTCTAACTATTCTCAAAAAACATTGAAAAATGTTCATTCTCTGACAAAGTTAAATCGTACTCGAACATCAACCCAATCAAATATGTGTTCATAAAAATTATATTTACCAATAATTGACTGTGACCGTCTGAAGAATCAATTCGCCAGAGTTTTTTTAAAAAAAATTTTTAATGATTTTATTTTTATATCATGTTTGTTGCTAGTCCAACGCCTCCCTAAAACTTTTAAGTTAACCTCGAATTTTATTTATTATTTTGCTCATCCAAGTAAACGCCAGAAAAGCTATTGTATTGAATAACTCCAAACGCATCCCGAAAGTATACATAATGGCATTTAAATTGTTTTATTCTTTTTCAATTTTGAAATATCTTTCCAGATTTTTCTTTTATGTTTCTAATTGAGTGTTTAATTTATTTATTTCATATAAAACTCTTCACATGTTGTTAATATATTATGCATATTTTTTTCTTATAAGTGGGAAATGAAAATGAAAACATCCGTTTGCTTAAGTATTAAAAGTATAAAAATATAAATTTTAAATTAAATTGATTTTTTGGTGATGACAAACATTAAGTGCCATTTAAATAATGTAAATGCTGATTTTTTCAATAGTTGACATCGCCTTAATGTAGAGTTATTTTAAGTAGTTTCATATGAGATGACTATTATAAAATTTCAATATATACAATTTCAATAATTTTTAAACAATTTTTTTTATTAAATATTAAAAACACAATCACAAAATATATTGCAACGCAATTTAATGAGTATAATATAAAAAACATTCACTCGTTGTTTTTAAACAGACCAGAGTCTTTGGTGGTCATCGGACCACAACTTTCCTTACTTGCGTTTCTTTTAATTGTAAACATGCATTGATGCAATTTGGCGAAGCCCAATTGTTGGTAACAGGCATTTGGGGAACTTAGAGAACCAAAAGTTGTCAAAGCAGGTGTTAATGGTTGCAGGGTCGCGAATGCCGATAACCACGCCTTTTATTAAAAATTATATGCTTTAAAAATATTTCTATTATTAAGCATTTTAAATTTATTTCTCACCACTTATGTCATAATTCTAGCAGTTTTGCAGCATATTAACCATAAATGAATATTATTAAAAGTGCTTACAACTACTTTTTAATTGCTTTAGCTTTTCCAAATTTTTGTTTTTATTATAATCTCGTTATTTTTAATTTTTGTATATGAAATTCACTGTATTCTTATGTAGGTTATCATCACATAAAACAACAGATTAAATGTTATTAATATTTACATATTTAGATAAAATAAGTAAAGTAACAGGCACTTGGCTTGTATGCTGGAACTGAATAAGAAATTGTTTTGGGGGGTTAAAAAACTTTCATTGCATCATCTAAAGAACCAAGTAAATCGTTTGAGTATAAAATAAAGAAATTGTGGTAGAGAATTTGTAGCACTGTTTTTCTAAAAAAAGTCACTAGAAATCATAAAATAAATAGCTGTGTGCGTTAAGTTTTCTAAATAAACTCTTGTTTTATAAGTTTTATTAAAATATATAATTTAATTTTATTTTTAATTTTCAGTTGATTTCAGATTTCAGATTGACCTACATTATATTTTGCGTGTATTTTGTTAAATTTTAAAATTTTTACATTTATTTTTCGATTTTATCAGCTACAATATTAACCAATTTTTTATTGAGAAGCAATTTATTTATTTACTTTTGTAGTCTTTTAAGTGAGTTTTTTTCTTTGGCTCCATAAGTGATTTTGTTTTCTTGCCAAAAGGAAATGACCGCCCTTAATTAGAGATTATACCCAACTTAAAGAGCTAAGTTATATTTTCTACAACATGACAATACAAGCAAAGACTCATTGGAAAATTCCTTAAGAAAACTACCCAGTAAAAACGTTGATGGCAAAGTAATAATTGCTTACAAGCCTGCCTTCCTAAACGTCTGTTTACAACGTATTATACTTTACAACACTGCAAATCAATTGCATTGGCGGTATTCAGCGTTTAATGCAAATGGTCTTGCAAAAGTGCAAATGCAAAATATCGTTGCTTTTTTTTTCAAATCCAACAACAAAATACACGATAAAGCAACGATGGTTTTTTGAATTTGCACTTTTGCAAGACCACTTGCATTGAATACTGGATACCGCCATTGTAATTTTAAAGCATTGCCAATTTAAATAATGCGGTAGTTGTGTTTATTTGTATTTTAGCTGCGCAACAGATGACTTTAGGATTGCACGGTTGCGTTTGGGAATACGTGGCATTGTTGAACTGCAAAGCAACCTGCGTTTGGGAAGGCAGCCGTACATACTTTTCACTTCACGACTACATGGGCTGAAGTAGTTAGCGCGTTGAATACAAAGCCAGTGCTGACTGAGAATGTCGGTTCGAGCCCAGTTTCAGCTAAGGCATAACATAACATGTTGTTGCTGTTGTAAGAGTTGTATAAGTTGTTTATGTGTAGAGGCTGTTTTCCCAATAGCACTTTAGTTTATTTATATCTCAAGTGTGTTCAGAGCTATTTGTTAGGCTGATACTGGTGATTTACCAGGAGCCTGAATCTGAGAGTCCAAAGCAGATTCATTCTGATTTTATTTGTCGTCACTTTTACTATTTATACAATTTTTATTAACATACTTAGAAATTATCTTATTGCTAATATTTCGGTTTTTATTTGCTTGCTAAATTTTGAAATAGTTCACTGCTCATATTTATTTATTTTAAATTAGTTCCATGTTCAATGCTCGTATTTCATTTCATTTAATTATTTTGCGTTTGCTTAACTTTTTGGTGACTAAGTGTCTGTGCTTTACACTGGACGGTTTAAGTGACGGAGGCATAGCACTGGTCAATGGACAGCACCGGCAGCAATTGATACTGGTGTGTGCTAGCGGACATCACAGCGCCCGCCTTCGGCGGGCTTAACAAAATTAATGCGCCTACTTGACACCAAAGGTGGAGCAAAACTACTATAAAAACTTAACAAAACGCACAACAGCAGAGTTGTAAAAGAATCAATTAAGTTTTCTCATTTTCAACATCTGTCCTTGCTACAGTATCCATTTCCCCAAGAAGTTAACACGACTCGACTTAAAAATAACGACTTTCAAATGTCAATTCATAGAAGTAATTGAATACACAATAAAAATTAAAATCCTGCTGTCCGTATTAAACTTGCGATTTGAAGGAATTTTGTGTTTGATGTCAATGGGTTTTTTACTCACTGGTCCATTGCAAAACTATTTGATTACTCGCTAAAAACACATAACTTTGGCAGGTGTTAAACAGCTACTCCGCTACTGCGACATTCACATAATAATTTACTTGTTCATTTATTAGTAATTTGTCATATAACTCCTGTAAAGTAACGCAGACAGTATGTAGTTTGTGCCGAAAAATATGTTGTTCAAATTAGAAGTCATTACGAAGTTTTTGCTGGGTAGTTTCCGAAAATGTTTCGTAGCACATGCTGCTGCTTGAAATGAAAGTACCTTTTAATCAAAGTTCTTTAAATTTGCAAACTTTTCTGAAACATTGTTTAAATGTGTTTTTTTAATAAATTAATGTAATTACCTGCTAAAGTTATGAAATATGTATGGCTGAAGGCTGCGTGTTGTTGCTCTAGTTTAGAGTTTTGTGCTGCACTTAAATTAATTTTTAACCATCAGGATTTCAAAAAAAAAATCATGCAGCGCAACAAAATGTAAACTCTCTCTGACACAAGCCTCAGAAAAGTTAAGCATAAATATAAATTATATATATATATATATATATATATATATATATATATATTATATTGCATCTACCTTTGAACACCATGAAAAAATACATGCATGTAAAACTTTTGGAGTCCATGTAGTTTTCCTCAACCAACAACCAACATCATATGAAAATATTAAAACAACCACGTGTAGTTTGAAAAAAAAAAGAATTATTTAAATTGTTTTTTTTTGTTAGATTTTTTTCGTGTTTTCTGGGCCGGAAATGTTGTAAAGTTCTTAGTGGCTGTCATGACTAACGTGTGTACGTGTTAACCACGACTTTTGTGCCGGAGTCGAGTCATAAGGAAAATGAGAAAACTGCCAACGTTGTATGGGAAATAGATTGTGGTCATGTTATTCTTTTTTTTTTAATCCCTTATAATTCATGTCAGTAAAGAAGGTCTTAAAGGCTTTTAAAAGCCTCATAAATCCTTTGTTGAGACTTCTAAATACTTTTCTCATATAAACCGCATTAGGGGAATTCACTTGAGTTGGATAGCACAGTTTTTCAAACAATCAATCTTCTACAATATCGATACTTCATAATCCAATGATTGCGCACAATATGCATTATATGAAAACAAACTACATTGAAACAGCAGGGACTTTTAAGACGAAGTAATCCATTAATTTGGGGAGTACTACATTCCTTCCCTGTTTTTGTACTTCCGAGTGCTCTGTTTGTTCACACACCATCCTACTTAGCATGAATTTATTTAATTTCATCGGGAAGCTGCATTCTGTTAAAAGAGGCATCTATTTGTGAGGAAGCTCGTATGTTGCTTAAGGCTCCCCTTACCATCTAGAACAGTTAAAAAGTCGGCGTCATAGAACATTTTAAGAATTTTGTCATCGATTTGTTAATTTGTATTTTTGCCTATTTTACCCTTTACATCATATTTATGCATATTTTAGTATACACTCATACCTCGGTTAGCGTCGCTAATTGGGACCGGAAAAACGAGACGCAAACTGAAACGACGCAAACCGAATCACAGTTTTCCATACATTTGTATTAATTTTTATTTAATTCGTTCCGAGACTAATAATTTTAGTAAAAAAAATTATTTTTCAATAGAAAATACCAATTTTTTATTATTATTTGTGTTATAATAGTTTTTATTAAAATAAAAGATTTCACTTTACCAAATGTAATTTGAAACTACCAAAAAATACAAACTTGTAGACAATTTTCACATACAAATTTGCATTGGACTTCGACGGGAAATCCCCTTTTTTCTATTTTTGCTTTGTACGTGCAAACATTTATTAACGACGCAAATCGAATCACTAACGACGCAACTTCGAAGCCATGCGACGCAAACTGAAGCAAAAACGACGCAACATCGAAATCGCGCAAATTTTAAAAAGATGCAACTTCGAAACGACGCAAACCGGGGTATGAGTGTACATATATATTTTTGTAAAATATTTAATAACTCTCGAGCATATTTAGGCTTTTACTTACAGAAAAAAGTAAAAATATCAGTTTTTATGGTAAAAAAAAATTATTATAGTTTTTTCTTACGTTTTCGAAGTTTTCACAAATTTTCTTCATTTTCACAGACAGACGAATGGACAGGCGGACTTTGTTAAATCAGATTTAAAATCTCAGACTATGTCTATGAAATTTATATTATCATAACTGAATACTATTATAGAAATCGCAAACGAAATGCCAATCTTGTTTTTGGAACATTATTTAAGTTTTAAAGTTGGTATATTTAATTGGCATATTTAATGCGCATAAAACACATTTTTTAGATCATATTTCCTCCTCATTATTTTAATGTTGCGATGTCATTGGAAGTAAGTATTTAACACTGCGCATTCGAATAATGAGTTCAAAAATGTCATATTTTAGAAGTCAATGAAAAAGACATAAAATAAAACAAGTTTTATGAATACAAACGACTTTACACCTCTTACGAATGTAAAGTTTGGGTTAAGAGAAAGAACACTCCTATTGCTGATTTTCTAACACACATTTTTTGTTTTCGAAAAAGAGAAAACAAAACTGAAAAGTAACTATTTATTCCATTTGTAAACACAATCAACAAGCAATACAACGACCTTAAAATTTCCTTATTCATACTGGTTGGTACTTTCGTTTGGTGCTGTTTCTCTTTTCCTTCCTAATAATTTCCAACCAAAATCGTATGAATATGTTTTTGTACTCGTATGATTATTTATGTGGAAAATGTTGTATATGGAAGTTCTTGACTTTATGAATAATTCAGTCAATGTTATGCCCTTTTCTGATGGCTGAGTGTCTTTTGCTAGAATAAAAAGATAATATAAACATTGAACAAAGATAAATCGACAGACAGTTGAATGTTAAAAGAAATTGATTTGTGGGAGTGAAAATCTTACAAAGCCCAGTTACGGTAAGAAAAATGAGAAGTATTTTGTTTTGCAAATTATGTGTATATGAACACATATGAATTTATTTAATATCTATTTAATGTAGATCATGACATTTGCAGCATTTATTCAAATTGTTTTCGTCGTCAGCTTGTTTTTGAAATAAATACAGTGGAGTTTGCTGATAATGCGCAACGGTTATAACGAATTTGCGTTAGAGCAAACAACTGCTCTGGCCCCAACAGTTTCACACAACTACGTTTATAGGGAATTTTCGCTTTTTTTTTTAAATAAGATTTCATGTAAATCCACTCGCTTATAACGAACGAACAAAGCAAAATTGTAGATTTATTTCCACTATACACTGTTATTTTTTATAATGAGAAGTAACACTCAGACAATTAGTATGCCTACCAACCAGTAGGTGTGTTACCTTCTTTGGGGAGAGAGGACAGATGGTGAAAATGATATTCTGATATTGCGCGTTGTGTTAGTTTTTAGATCAGTGTTGCAGCGACTCTAATGACAAGTAGGCGCATTAAATTTGTGTTAAGCTGTGCAGCCATTTTATTAATTATTTTCTGCGCTGTGATGTCCGCTATCATACACCAGCATCAATTGCTGCCGGTACTATGCCTTCATCACTTAAACAGTCTAACAACAACAAATAAAATGACATTCTAATGCACATCTGAAAAAATGCTGGATGTCATCTACCTCAGACAACAGCAACCTCTCAGTATTTGACAAAACGATTAGAAAAAGTTAAATAGTATAATAGTTATGTAATATTAGCGGAAATCACGCTTCGTTGCACATCTGCAATTTTAGCATAAATAGCATGATTTTCTGCTACAAAGCGTGAGTGTCTTTTACAAGCCTTTAGCAAGTTAATTATAACATCTGATTTTAGAGTAAAGGAAGAAAGAAATATTTTTGTTTGCAAATTGAGACTAAATCTTAGGCAGAAAAATTTTTTAAATTTCATTAATAAGAATTAATAAGTTTTAACAAAATAACGAAATAATGCGTAAGCCCCACAGAAAAACATTATAACTTGAATTTTTTTTGTTAATTTCATCCGTATTCATTTTCTTTCTTGCCCGTTTATTATTTATTTGTTTACAAAATTGAATGAATAACTTTGCCGCATGGAATAAGCTAAGCCGCAGACAATATTTCAACGCGAACGCCGCCGATAAAATTTTCAAACAAAGAAAGCGTTCGGTTTTTGTATAAATAAAAGTTTTGTTTGACATTGAATTTTCATAATTTTTGCAATATTTCTTTCAGCAGTCTTGAAATCAATTTAATTCCATCACAGGCAGTTTTTGTGGCGGCTCCGTCGACGTAAAACATTTTAAGCGCAAGAGTCTACTGGTTTTGATTGTAAAAATAAAACTAAAAGCACAGCTGTTATAACATTGCTAACCTCTGTAATTATCAAACAAACTATCTGCAGCGGTTGTTGGTTATGCATATTTGTTCAAGTGATGCGAATCTCAGTTTCATGTATTCTGTTGTTTTGGCCTTGCAGAATATAGCACGTATGCTAGATTTGCAATATCTGCAAGGTTTGCATGGCTTATTTGCAACGAACTGTGATTTCCGCTATTGTTTATAAACATATTGAGAAATAACGAAAATAAACGCATATTATTTTAGTATTGTTTAATTTATTTATATTGATAGAAAAAATATTTATTCTCGTTATAAAGAACTTCGACTGTTACAAACAAAATTTCTCAGTCCCGCTGAGTTTGCTATAATCGACCTCCACTGTATAAGCGAACAACTCCTTCTACTTTTTTTTTAAATAACTAGCACGTGCTTTAAATTTGCTTATTTTTTCTTTTCTAATATATATTTTTTATTTATTATTGAGTCTAGTCAATTGTTTCAAGTTTTGTTTTTCTCAATCCAATTTTAGTTGTTTGTAGGAGTTAGAAAATATAATTTTATTGCTTTTATTTTATTATTTTTTCAACGTGATTAGAAATTGTAGACAGAGAGAGCTTTTCTGTTTATGCCAGCGATTTCTCTTCATACATTTCTATGCACACATATTATATATTCTAGACTTGTTAAAGTTTATTTTATTGTTTAAGGAAATAAATAAAAACATTAAGATTTAAAAACATTGATATATTTCTAGGTTAACAAAAAAATTTATAATGAAAATAATAAAAATCAAGTGAAGAATTGTTTTGTAAGAAACCTTTTATTGCTATAAAATTTTACCAGGAGTTTCAGACCGGAAATATATGAATAATAATATTTTTCCAGTCGTTAGAATTTATTCAAGGCAAGTTATGAATTTTAATTAAAAAAATTTTGCGATTAAAAAGCAAAGAGTAAATACTTATTGATCAGGCCTTTGAAATTAGTCTGAGCAGTCAGAAACAGAAAGAACTCGTTTGTAAATATCATTTTTATACTTTTCATAGAAAATCCTGTCAAGGAATTTTGCACAGGAAATAGGAAATGTTTTTCTAGAAGTAAAATTGTTGTTGACTGATGCCAAACGTAACTTGCAAAAACGGACGAAAATCCCATTTCCAACCCATACTGATAACATTTGCAATAAAAATAATAAATATGTTTTTACAACCAATCAGATTTTCATCACTTCATCAAGTGCAGGATTCCTTTTTTATTTATTTCCAAAATTTTGGTCGAAGACAAGAAGATTACAAAGTTTCTAGCACTTTAAAAAAACCAATTTGAGCACATTTATTTTTATGGATATTAAGTAAACATATAAATAAGTTTGCTAGTTTTATTAGGAAGATGTATGTATAAATATTTTTTTTAAGAATTTCTCGATGATCATCATCTTAATGCTTCCATTAGAATTACAGTACTAAAAATAGCAAAATAATTGCAATAATGGAATATAGAACAGATTAAAATTTCGTTAATAAGTAAATTGAAGTTCGCCAATATTAGGTACCGATAGAGTAAAAATTGTGTACTTAAGTAATCGTGTAAAGACGTGACCTGGGATTTTATGACAATTAACTTTTAAATAGTGATGGGTTCGTAAGATGTGCGATGGTGAGTAGCTTTTCATTAATTATCATGCACGGTCGGGAGGCAAAAATGGCACTCTTGCCTGCTTATGCATGAACTTTATTCTTATGGCTTGCACTCCTGCATACTCACGTGAGTCTAAATTCCTCTACAAGGAATTTTTTTTCTATCGAATTTTTCTCTATAAAGAATACTTTTTGGGAACACTACATTTTTATAAGATTTGCAATACAAATTGGTCCGCTTATAACGAGTTTCTCTACAGCGTAATTTTCTCTGTAAAGAACGTTTTATTATAACACAGTCCTCATAAGTAAACCAACCACTTTATCGGCGGCTAAACGATTTACACGATTTGTCTGAAAACTTTAAGATTTATGTTACTGTATTATTGAATAATAAATGTTACATCAAATTGAATGTGCTCATTGTGAACAAATTACTAAATAAAAAATAAATTTTACAGTTTTAGGGCCAATTAATGTTTATGTCTATTTTTACTTTAAAATTGTGACACCTCGCCAAATATGTTTAAACAATAAATAAATAACTTTGAAAGCTTAAACTCAAAATTTTCAATAAAGTTTGCGATTTTTTCTGGTAAAATTTATTACGAGATACTGCAAATGTAACTAAAAATATAAATGTATTAAAAAAATTCCCGGCGGCTTTAATAAAACCGTCTCAGTTTTTAAGCCGATTCAAGTCGACGATGGCGGGTATGTCGGAAAAGTACGAGGCGGCAGCTAGCTGCTAAGTTTGAACCGCTCGGCTTGTTTCTCTGGTTTTCATATGCTAAATAAGAATTTATTGGTTAAGTGAAATGTAGAGAATTCTCTTGATATGGTAGAATCGCGTCTGTCCCCAGGGTTGTCACAGAATCCAAAGTAGTCGGAATTGGATTTGAAAAGACGAAAAAAAATACTTTTGTGTGATGAATTTCACTGATCGGTCTTATGTTCTGTTTGGAAAATAAACCCGATAACATTGTTATTCTTCACACAAAAGTATTTTCTTGTCATCGTTTCACAACATAATCAAGGTCACAAAGTACTAACGAAGACAAATATTTTTCCATTAGTAAAAGGCGCTCAGAGTATTGGTGGCCTACTTCAATTTTTTCGCTTTCACTATTGAATTCACGTTTCCAAATTTAAGAATTTTGATTTTCGGATTATTTTAATTGTAGCTAAACTTAAAAATTATAAATTTTTAAGAACTTATTGATTCAGAACTAGCAAAAACTGGGCAATCACTTGCTCTTAATACCGCCTGCAGCACAAATACTTACTGCTAGACAAACAGATAATTTATTTGCTGTGTGGCGCAGTGGTGCATCATGCGGCTACATAGAAAAGATTGTCGTTTCGATCCCAGCTAAATAATTAAATCTTTACTGCATTCTTTTGAAAATTGAAAGCAAGACCAATAAAATATTTGTGTCAACGATTTATTCACTATAAAAATAATGAAAAATAATAAAAATAAATCAAACCTCTTCAATCTACAAATCATACTTTAGATTGATTCGCTGACATCAGTTCTGTTTATAGACTTTTTGTCTAGTATCATCATTTTTCGAAATCAAATAAAAAATGCTCTAATTTCTAATATTCTAATTTCAAATTTATTGTTTAAATTTGATTTCCCTTGTGTTGTGTTTGCCCCCACATAGACTGTTGGGTTTTCATCAACTCGTTGGCCATTTAATGACTTGTGATGGCATCAACAAAAAACAGAAACTAATTCTTTTTTATTTTCTTCCCTTTTACACTTTTCTCGAATACGTAACCCACATATGGTTGTTGGCGTTGCAAACATGCCACTAGGCTCTTCTCTTATCTGTAAGGGATGCACTTTAATTCTTTCCTGCAAATAAACACTACTGAGAGAGCAAACAAATGGAAAACCAACAGCTAAGAAAGTTCAAAAATATTACGAAATCCATTAAAACGAAAACACATGAAGGTAAATGAATAGTTTAATTTTATAAAAGAGCACAACTCTATGAAACAAACCCTTCAGGGTAATGTGGAATATAAACAACAAATTTTATGTGTAAACATTTTAAGGATGGATATAAATTAAAAGCACACACATATTTTTTTAAAGCATACTGTACACTTTTTGTATCCTATTTTACTTAAATACTGGATGAAACTTGGTAATATATGGTTTTAATCTCTTAATAATGTGTGCTACGTTTTTAATTTAGATGTACTACGTTTTTAATTAGGATTTTAAAATAATCACACACTTAGTCCTTGTGCAAAGGACAAAATAGAGGTCCTAATTTTTACGTGCCAACCATTGAAATGTAGTTTCTGAAACCATTTGCGACACTACAAAAAAAATTGCCTTAATTTTCCATAAATTACAAATTTTTAACCAGAAAAACTGCAAATATGCAATTGCATGTTTTTTTCTTGTTCAACCTATGGAGGCCGGAATAAAATATTTATCCGTTTCAGAAATATTTAAGAGATTTGTCATCAATTTGTCACTGCACATTTTTGTCATTTTGTACTCTTTACATAATTTTTTGCTTATTTCAGCCTCAAGAGCGTACTTTAAATTCTGATAAACAGATCAAAAAACAGTTTTAAAATATTATGGTCAAGGAAGTGTTTTGTTTTAAATATGTCAATATTACATCAATAGATAGAATTTCAAATAGAGCCTTTTTTAATTAAATTGTTGTATAAAATATTAATATTATTTGCAAACAAACCATTTTTGTTACTTTTTTTTTGAATTTGTAGAGCATATTTTTACTTTTTACTTTTATATATTAACAATAAGTATTTATGTGTCTATCATAAAACTATATTCGATCATCAGCGCTGTAGCCACACCGGGACGCACCTTGCCACTGGCGACATGGCAGAAAGCGTTGTAACCAACTAATCGCTGGGGGAAATGGTCACAAGAGGCATACAGTAAAACTATCACAAAATTAATCACGTATGCTGAACGCTGTCAACTATTACTGTGATCATGAAATCGTCACTGAAAATATTAGTAGAATGGAGAATATGAAATGGTGTCTTCCCAAATAAACAGAACTAATACTTCTCACTAGAAATTACAAAACTTCAGATTTTGCACTACCCAAACTAAAAGAGGATACTCTGCAGCTATCAAAAAAGGAGAAATATCTAAGCGTCGTTCTTGACTAAGTTTTCCTGAGAGCGCTGAAAAAATATTTTTATTAAACCCCGACAACGTAACTTAACTATGTCCATGTCCATGCGTCTACTATAAGAAAGGTTAAGCCCACAATTGCACACCTTTCAAGTCATATAGTTAATAGGCTTCAAATTAATATAAAGTTGTTTTTTAACAGATTATTCAGTCAAACTGTGTAACCCACATTGAATATTTTGAAGAACGTCAATTGGTTCTAGTAATATATTCTAATACAGAGGGCCAATCGTACTTGATCAACTAGAGAGTATTGACTGGAAATTGAAATTTTTCACTTTTTTTCAAAAATTGCAATCTATTAAAAATTTTGTATTGCTTTGTCTACGTTTTGCTAATGAAACGCATGATTTAAAATCTATATTTTTTAGGTACCTTTGATGTAAAATTAAAAAGTAGTTTGCTTCTATTTGGAAATTTTAAAATTTCAAATTAATGTCCTTGTTGATGAATGAAAATATTCCAATGAGAGTCATATAAATTTCCGTCATGTAAATTTTAAAATTTCTACAAAATCCTAAACTTCTTGACGGACTATTCATTAGAACTCAATCTTGACCCTGGCTTTGTTTAGAGGATAATTTTCATTTGGTTCACGTTGAAACATTAACGTGTAACGGTTGTATGAACGACAAAATTAGAACTGGAAAAAATTACCAAAAAATTGTTAAACAAACGCTTGTTTCATATTTTTACATTTTATTATTGTGTTTGTTTGATTCTATTAATAATTTTTATATAACTTTCATTTTAATCACAATGCTGATAACTCTTTAGAAATAGAAAAATAGTTTGTAGATGTTGAGTATTTGTGACTGCTGTGAATGAAACGGTATATTGATATCAAATGCCTGAGCTCAACCCCCGTCGAAGGCAACAAAAAACTTGATACAAGTGTGCCGTTGCTTAATGCTGCATGTACCTTAAAGAAAATTTTTATTTATCCTTACACTTTTGTAGCTTTATTATTTGGCTCGGACGAATTTAAAATCCTTTCATTTTTTTTAAGTGTTGAGAACAAATGGTGTCTAAAGTAAACAATAGTAATTTAAAAATTGTGCAATACGAGTACCTTCGTTGATAGAGTTAAACATGTTTCTGTACCTATAAATAATCCCAGAATTTTGTAAATAAAAATGATGATGGCGCTATAAACAGTGGTAAACATCGCCTCGTCCTAGGCCTAGGCATTTGTTGTTAAAATGTGTTAATGTGTTACTTTATCATATTATGACCTCCAACAGGCAACGCACATGCACCCACATATGTATATACGTTTGTGTAAGAAGTAGATGTGTGTGGTGTAGGGTTCTCTGCCGCAATTGTGAATTGTGTAGAGTAAATATTGTTTCTTTATTGTTCTAGTACGAGTATGTTGATTTTTGTATCCTTTTGTGTTTGAAAGTATCCGGCGCTTAATTATTATCTACGCAGTGTGAGAGAAAAACCAACATGAAAACGTATGAATTCTGTCGCCTTGTATGGGTGCACATGAGAGCAAAGTAATAAGGTGCTGACTTGTTACTAAACAAACCAAGAGTGTAAATATTTAAATCGTGTTATCGCAAACGTGTGATAAAAAATAGAAAAGTATCACATACATATTTGTTGTTGTTGAAATATAGAAAAAACAAGAATTTCGTATTGTGTTTTTGATATTGTAATTGCATTTTAATATTCTACAGTGAAACCTGAGCTGTTTCATTTCAGAAAGAATATTGACAAAATATAGCAGGATAATGCATTAAACACCTAGACGACAGCAAGCTAGCGACCACAATCTGTCAATATTAGAATGAACACGTTTATATGAGGACAATTATTTTGACAACTACCGTTGTTGCTGTCGCCAACTTAGGCTGCCAATACAATAAGATACGCGAAATAAATGAGAGCTTGTAGCGAGTAGCTATTTCTAATGGATTTATTGGTTGGCCCTTCAGAGACACAATGGTTAGCTTAAGTCCTCAACCGAACAACGTCCACAAGAGTCTAAAAAGCTTCAAGGGTTAGTTGTTCTTTTTAATTTATTTTAAATAAAACTCCGGATTGATTTTAATGTTTTCAGCATGAAAGCTGTACGTTGAGTGATCTATATTTCAATTTATCACTTGGGGCTAAATTAGTTAAGCAATACAACGAATGTAATATATAAAGCAAAATCAATGTTAATAGGAGCTACATGAGACTTTTAAACTGTAACAACCAAGGTTGTATTCTTAAAATTAATATAATAAAATTAATCGGTAGTTGGCGTTTTATTAATTAGACCGTTAATTATAAGTTTTGAATTTAAATTAGTTAGATTTCAAATATAAATAAGTAAAATATAATTTAACTAATGAATTTATTCATAGTATTTTATATTTTATATATTTTATATATTTTATATTATTTTTTGTTGTTTAACAGAAAATAACACCACAAAATGCAATATTATAAATTCGTTAACAATCCAAAAGAGGATTAAAGCAAATAAATTATGTTGTTTTTACATTTTTACGTGATATACGGAAGTACATATATTATGAATAATTAATTTTATTTTCATAAAAGTTAAACACTTGAAAGTGGAACCACTGGGGAATATGTATTTCTACAACAAACAGATTTTACTGACGTTTTCATTTGTAGTCTTGCAGTTGGGTAGCCACCTTAGACTAATAAATAGTGTAGCAGACTAATACTCTGCAATTGGCAGTTTCGATTCCTGCTAATGCATTGGGCATTTCGGCAGGCAACTAGAAAAAGCTTTAAGCAGTTTGTGTTTGTTAAAAAACAAATTATCTAAAATAATCCAAGTTTAGTTCTTGAAATGTGTTTGAAAAATTAAAAAAATGTTCCAAAAGTAGAGCTTAATTTGTTTCGTTTTTCTCAAACACTGAATTGACAAAAGAAATTCTAAATTTATTTGTCGAAAAAGAAATTCACACCGACTTTTTAAAATTTCTTCACAAATTTTAGTAAATATTAAAATGTATAAAATTTGGTTCGCTACCAAATGCCGCCTTCAAAAACGTATGCAGGCAGCGCAGCAGATTTGAAGACTATATCTAAATTTCCAGTAAAATTTGATTTAATCGCATAAAAATTATAAAATTAATTTCTAATTATTAAAAAAATTATTTCGGTATCTAAATGGCCAATTTTTTATGATTTTTGTTTTAATCAAATCCTTTATTTATTTGGTAATAACTCTTAAATATAAATAAAATATAAAAGGATTTCTCTGATGTTAATATTAAATTTTATTTGGCCTTTTAAAAAAAATATAATTCTTTTAAACTATTAAAAAGCTAGATAACAACAAATCACTATCTAAAACTAATAAATGCTTGTGGCAAAAAGTCATAAACGTTTCTAAATGACTACATTTTATAAAATTCTATCATCAAGTTTATATTTATTAAACCAAACCATCATTAATTATAAAAATTATAAACTCAAAATCATTTTTTTTTCTTTTTATACATTTTTTTCCTTTTACGTTCACATACATACTTGCATTTTATTGTATTTTAACTTATAATCATTATACTTTATAAAAACTTTGATAAATACAAACAAACTTATAAAAATGTATTTTAAAACGTGAAAGAAGTTTTTTTTTTTATACGAGTATTATTTTTGTATTAAAATGTACATAATTCATGATAAAAACAAAACACATATCTTCACACGTGCCATGCGCTTAAAGCAAAATATTTCAATTGAGGGGGTTTAAAATTATGCAGAGGACATGTAACAAAAGAAGCTGCATATAAATTATGAGCCATGGTATAAAATAAAATATTATAAAAGACACACATAATTTAGCAACAAGTCATAATTTGTCTAAAATTATTAGAACAAATTTTTCTTTTTTAACGAATAACTCGTATATCTCAAAGTTATGGCAGCACTAAAAACTTGTTAAATGAAGAAAAATCTAACAAAAAAAAAATAGTTTTAAGATTTTCTTTTTGTTTCTACAACTTAAAATGTGACATTCTTTCTACTCGTACTCGCAGCTTTTAACTTTGTATATTTTATGACATGACTTTCATTTATTATTAAAATGCCACATACGCTTTTCTCCTTGTCTTTCGCCTTTTCCTCCTCTTTCTTCGTTTTGAAAGATATTTTAACAACAATATTCATTTAAATGCAATAAAGTATTTAACAGGAGTGTGTGGCATGTTTTCTTAATTTATGGTTTTTGAGGAAAAAAAATAATAATATGAAAAGCTCTTAAGAGAAATTGAAAAAAAAATTTTTAAATACATTTAACATTATGAAACAAAGAAAGTGAAGTCTTGGCCATATTATCTGAAAAAGACTTTCAATTATTTCCTTCTCCTTGAGGATACCTTCCCCTATTTTATTACAATCAATATTCCCACTCCCTTCAGTTTTCTTTAAGAAATTAAACAACGACACTTGTCACATATTTAAATGGGCATTTGAATAATAATCTTTGGCGCCACGTTGATTACATTTACATTTCTTCAATAATAAAATTACTCTGGTCTTGCATCTATGTATCTCTATGCATTGAGTGTGTTACAATTAATTTACATAAAAAATCAATAATGGGTAAAAAAACATCGTATGACAGCAAGCATTACTTTACAATGCAGCAAGTGAATGCTATAAAAAGAAAACTATAAAACCAAAATGCTCAACAGATTATTGAAATCCTGACCCAGACGCTTAAACTATTTTTGTAGGGAAACTATCAAAATGTCTTCTACATAATTCTCCTTGACGAATTCGTCAACATTTCGATTTTTTATTTTTTTATTTTTCATATGAATCCTTAACGTTATCTGCATCTATCATCACATCATCACTGCATCAAAAAAAATTTCAAAGAAGAACCCTAAATATTTATGTTTGTTACTCAAGTAACACAACTTCTCTTGCAAATAAGTTGACGTCAAGTAAAATGTTTGATGCATAAAGATCTCATAAACATATTGATTTGTAATGCGAGAAGCATCTGTAAGTACTTGTATCTGCTATAGAAAATAAATGTATCAAATACGAGTATTTACTTAAACTTTTTACTTTTGCAGCTGAAAACAAAGCGAGCTTATCATTTATTCTGTTGTTTGAATTGCTCGCGCTTTGACCCATTTTTATTTTATTGGTTTCTCATGATAACAGATTATTGTCTTGTAATCTTAATTTGACTTAATTTTTTTTTCTAAAGCCGTGAGAAAAAATGTAAATTACATTTGCATTATTTCAAAAGCAAAATAATAATAGAGTTATTGTGTTGACAGAACGTTCAGTGCAGGGAGCGCCAAACTTGTTTAACCATCGACTCTATATTATAATGCGCAAAGTGTACTTCACAGCCCCATATTCTGTTATTCATAAACTATCAATGTAAACATTAAATGTTAAAAGTTTTACTAATTGGGAAATTTTATTTAATGAAGATTTTGCCAACAATTAACTTATTTGTTTTATTTTGAAAGGGAAACATCAAATGCGAAGCTTTTGTCACTTCTTCCCAGAAAAATCTAAAAGCTTTAGTGAGAATCAAACTCGCAACTTCCAAGCTAGAACATTACCAATTAGGCTGCAGGTACAAGGTGTTTCCTATTGTAAGTTACCAACAGAAAACAATGGCCGCGTTCATAAGACGTAACTGTTGCGCTACTGTTGAGTTTTTGTCTTAGAAACGCAGAGTTGAGTAGTTCCGCTCCGCTCAACAGTTGAGTATTTGCTGCCATTTTTTCCATCATAAATTTTTTTCGCTACATTTAGTCCGCTCCGCAGCTGATCAAGAGAGTTATGCGCTTTTATACTTTAATGCAACGCCATTTAGTTAGGTGGCGACCGCAAATTAATTTGTTAAATTTTGTGGTACAAATGCGATAAAGTAATGAAAATAAAGAAGCAAAATTAAAATACTAATTTCATTAAATATATGTACGTCGGTTTATTATGGTGTCTATTTATATTAATTACATAATTAATTCAAATATAAGGTTTAAAGATTTTTTGAACACAGTGGCGGCTTATCGTTGAAATATAAATACTATCGGTGCAGGTTTATAATTTTATTGGAGTATTTTGCTGTGCATTTTTATTTTGTGAATATTAAATTTGTGGTGCAGATTTTAAAATAAAAATGGAAAATTCCTGCCAAGAAAAACTTCATTGCAAATTCTGTGTTGTCCATACTTTTTAGTATAAGCCAAACTAAATAATTTAGCCAATTTAAATTATTTATTTTGCAGCATTTGTATTTCTTTTCAATTGCTTACATTAAACAGCTGTTCATTATCCAATTATTCATCATGCTGGGCTCAACAGTTGACAGCTGTTACACAACAGTTGAGCTCAGCAGCTACGTCTTATAAACGCGACCAATATCAGTGCTACATTTATTGCTTAATATTTGAACATCTGCATTTGAAGTCTCATTGAAGAAAAACGTAAATGTTGTTATTTCTATTCTGGCCATGTTGAACTTTAGTGAAATGAATAAACATCTTGCTTACAATACTAACAAGTGAACAATACTTCTTTCTACTCTAATGAGTTTTACTTCCAAATGTATCTTCTGCTGTAGGTACGAGTATGTTTGGCAATTTTGTGTCAGATATAACTAACACTCAAGCGTACTTCAAAGTCTGTCAAGTGGATTTTGCAAGTAAAAAGCCAAGTGTTAATTGGGTAAGACAGAATTTTGTACTTTAGAAAATGTTGTAAAATAAAATAATCCCCCCTGGTCTGTAAACCGAATGGGGGAAAAATTCTTGTTTTAAAGCGAATCCACATAAATATATTGGTGTTCTCTAAAACGAACTCGCTTCATTTTAAAATCGCTTAAACAATAATAAAAATAACACTTAGAATTTAAAATCTGTATTTGTTTATTTTATTTAAAAAAAAATATAGTGTATTTCTATATAAATTTATTCTAAAAAAATATTTTTTTAAAAATGGCTCTCAAAATTATTCATATTTACTGCAAACATGATTAAAAATAAAAATGTTGAAATAAAGCAATTTTTATTTTTAATTATTATTTTTTGATAATTTTTCTTTTGCATCTACAAAATTTTTGCTTTCGCATTTACTTTAAGTTCGAAATTTTTATTTGTACTCAAATTCTACTGCAATAAATCGTTAGCTTATGAAGTACCAAATTAAAAATTATGTAGTTTCGAGAAAACAGTCGATTTAAATTCTACTCGGTTTACAGAACAGGAGAGGAGATTAATTAAGCGGCGCCTCATCTAAAAAGCTTAAATATATTTGTTTGAGTAAAATTTGATTTCCAAAAGATGTTAAATTTAAAAGCATATACGAATTCTCTACATGTGAATTAAACATTGTTAAGGTTCAGATTACTTTCTAATTGTTCAACCTCTTTCGGAAACATTTCCATTTGGAATCAATGTCTTATTTTTGTAAATGACTGGCTATAGTTCGAGTAGACTCGAAACAGTAACCAGATATTCGGTTACTTCTCGATTTATCTAACTTATTTAAGAAAAGAAAAAAATGGGGATGTCCGATTAATCACTTCTTCCAAACTATCAATTCATCAAACTTTGAATTATTAATTGACGGTTAATCAAGAGTTCATGCGAAGAAAAAATATGGTTGGGCAACCATTTTCTGACAGAAACATAGTCTGATTCAATAACTTAGCTGTCGTCGAATCATAATATGATTGAGTTATATGGTCAAAGCAAGTTATTACCAAAACAATGCCGTCGTATGAGTCTTATTGTTGTTTGGGCCAATAGTAGTATAATATTTTGCCATACTTTCATGTTTTTGAATAATCAGATTCTGAAATTATTGATTAATTATGTATTTGAATAATAACATTTTGATGTGCATGAAGATGAATTTTAAAATTTATCACCCCAGACAAAAACCATAGAGGTTAGCAGGACTCTGTTAACATAATAACATAAACCTGTTAAACATTAAAAAATTGTCCTTTTGCATTAAAAATTGAAAAAATTTTAAACAAAATGAACTAGAAAAACTAAAATATCTAATATACAACAAGTGTTTCCTAAAATATATATAAACTACATATTTCGAACCAAGTCACGCACAAAAACACGTTTGAAAAAAATTTGCACAAAAAATTTCCTCACAAATGGTAGGAGATGGGCGAAAAATAATATTTAAGGAGGATTCGTATTCGTGTCTCGATGAATGCCCAATAGAAGTCTTAACATCGCGTTTTTTTTAAATTTCTAAAAGATTTTAGAAAAAAACAGTAAAAACTTCCGTTTTGAAAAATGGTGAAATTTAACATTTTCATATATAGACATTTTTAAAATTTAACTTCACACAGATAACATTTTGGATCAGATTTTGTATAATCAGAATATTACAATAATTGATTAATCGCACATGCCTAGAAAATTAATTTTTTTATTAAAGTTTTCTTTTGTAGAAATCTTTATCAAAAAGCAAACACACTTTATTAGCTGAAAACGGATATTTTGGCTTTCTTGATTTATAGAATCATTAAAATACAATTTTTTTTATTAGAACAGAATCTAAAAACCAAAATTGTTTGTTGTCGGGCTGTGCAACGTTTTCCCCGGATTATTTTTGAAAAAGTAAATACACATAAGCCATTCCAAACCCTCACTTTTGCTGCCAGTAATGGCCTGTTAACGATTTAGTTTTGTTAATTGATTATTTAAGCCAGATCTCGATTAAGCGTTAGAACACATTTTCTTTCGTGTATCGACACAAATTGTGCTTTAGACCCAATTAGACCCATTCACCAGATGAAGGCCATATAGTTGGAAATTGTATTCAAAAATGGCAAAACATTTATTTTTCAAATAAGATTATCTTTAATGGTCATCCTAATAAAATTCATATTTTTGTTATTTCATTTTGAAGTTCTACAATACCGTACATAATAAAATAAAATAATGAAAGTATAAATTGCAACATGTCTATTCTATCAACTTTTTATTATAATATTTCTTAAAAGACTTTATAATTGAACTTTGCAAAGTTAATGTCTTGATTTCAAGACTTCTTACAGCAAATCAGCTAGAATATACTTTGAGTACATAAAAGTATATTATAGTTAATAATAATTATTAACAACTGTTATACTCATAAGAGGATTTCGTAATGGTCATTAAATAGAACCTTAAAGAATATCTTAGCACGTTCAATGTCATGCGGCGTTAAATGTTTTCTATGTTATTTAAGTATAAGTATTTTCCAATAAGACTTTCTATAGACTTTTGTGAACAATAGTATTACATATTTTCTAATTTGTTTTACTTCTTTTCTTACTTCCAGCTTTTTCACCAATATCAGCGTCATCTACTTCTGAGATTATAACGGGTGCTAGAACGGCCACTACTACATTGCATAATTATCCAGCTCTTGATGAGTTTTCAACACATTCTGTGATACGTCCAAAAATTTATCACGCCATACATAAAAGAGAAATTCGTCATACATTAGAAGCGGTAAGTTATTTAGGATCTTGATTAGCTTTTTTTAATGATTGGATTGCATTGTAAATCAGTTTTGTTATTGAAAATAAAACATGATTCATCTGCTTATTTTCTTGTCTTTCTGCATAATATTTTTATTTAAAATATTAAGATTTCTATAACTTCTATAATTTGATTTACACATGCCAATTAGAGGTGTGCTCTGTTAAATTGAAATGTTTTTGTTTTTAAATTTAAATCGGCAAGCAAAATGTAGAGTTGGCGTAATTTTCTTCTCTGTCTTTTATATTTACATATTAATAAGTTTAATTAGCAAATAAGTTTTAAGAAATTGATATTGAGCAGCGGTTATTAAGATACTTGTTAAGATATTTTCAATATTAAAATACAAATTCATACGTTTTTGAAAAGACGAATTGGCCAACTTTTTATTAATTTACAATTAAAACAGAATGTTGGTATCGATTGGTCTCCTATTTTGTGTAATGACAAAAACAAGCTGAAGTAGTAAAAATCTGCTATTCCTTTGTAGTTACAATTTTCAATAAGGTGCTCGACAATTTCAATAAAGCGAGTAACTTTGGTTTACAAGTGTGTTTAAACGTAATAAAATGTCATGCTATCATAAGTTGAGTCTTTTCTACACAATAAAATGTCATACACAATAGCACAGAAGTTTGCGGCGACTCATGTTTTATTTGTCCCAAAAACAATATTGCTCAAAATAAATAAATCACCCTTTAATTATTATTTTATGCAAAGTATTTATTAAGTCAGTGAGTGTGTGATTTTAATATAATTTATATACTTGTTTTTATATTAAATTCAACTATAGTTGTCAATTTATGTGGGTTAACAGTAGAGTTTGGGATTTCCCTGACTTTTTCACTTCCCGGAAAACGGGAATTCACCGGCCATTCCGGTAAATTTAAATTCTCTAAATAATGTTAATTTATCAAGCGGCAATTGGTGAAAAATTCATTTCTTTCTTAAATCAAATATCTTATTAAATAAAAATTGATGTAACACAAATGAAATCATAAATTTTATTTTGTGCTTTTTAAAAATAAGAGATCGTATTAAGAATAGTTGAATACTATTTCCGAAAGTATTTTGTTCAAAATGTAATTCTGTGACCGCCAAATTTCTAGTTAATGACTCAAAATCACCGATATCGTAAATTAACTATTTCAGATTTGTAGGTTAGTTACTAAACCATCTATTCTAAACCATTTAACCCTTCTGCATCCCATGGATATGTGCCGTTCCTATGATCCCTTGGGTCAATATGACCCAACAATAAAATGATAACATTTCATATTTAATATAGGAAATAAATAAGCCCTTCCTGAGCATTTTTATACCACAAGCTAGTGAGATTTTTTATATGAAATTTATAAACTCCTGCCATTACTCATAATCCAAGGTATGCATCAAACTCTATCATATCAATGTTTGGCCAATCATTTCCATATAATTCGACACTTTTTTGATTTGTCATTTGAATAACAATATTTTTTATATTTGGTAATATAAAAAATCGAACGAAAACTTTATATTTGTAACCATAGATTGGTAGGTCCAGGCTCATTCAATAAAATTTTATTTTTTGCCAATCTGCTGCTGGAAGCGGTGGCTGCTCTTTCCAAACTACACTTTTGTCCTTAGATAAAAACATATACATATATCTGAAATGCTGTGATCTATTTGTACTGCATCTTCCACCTCCACGCTTTTAATTATTTGAAGATAAATATGATTCGACTCCTGCATCGCTGTCAGGTGAAAAATTTCTTTTTCATCGCTTTCATCCAAAAAGTCATCATCTTTGTCATTCATTATTTGTTGCAACTGAATATCAGTAAGAATTTAAAGAAATTTTATTATGGAACAATCGTACATTAAAAATTTTATTTTACAATATTTACTTTTCTTCTTTGTTCCATTATGTAAAAATACTGAATTTAAAAAAATATATGTTACACGCTGATCACCAAAAATTAATCAGAACTCATTGAAAGAAAATACATCATTATAAAACAAATTTCAAGAAATATATATTTACGGGATTCTCCAAATCTCACCCACAGTTTGAGAATACTAAAATTTTTAATAAATAAGTATTTAATGAAAGCGATTTTATTGATTATTTTACTGAAAAATATGACTGATCGATGATTCTAAATGAACATAAAATCGGTTCGATTATATTCAATAGGAAAAAATGGTAAAGAGGAGTTAAACTTGCAATATCGCTGTTCGGTAATATTGACCCAAAGGATATCAAGTATTTGCAAATCGTGTTTTGAAATGGGAGGGGGAAGAAAAAAACTGAATTTTATTATTTTCTTTTAAAAGCATTGTTTTTGTCCCTATATTATGTATAAATTCAAGTTTAACGTTCATATCTTGTAATAAAAGGAACAAATTTTACGTCTGAAAACCAAAACTTTTTTATTGAAAAAGTCATATATTATATAAAACCGCGTCTGAAAGAGTTTAAAATGTTTCTTGTCCAATCACATGCACTTTTTTAATGTCTTCAATAATTATTGAAAAATCTATAGATTTTAAATAATTTCATATTTCATTTTTACTTTCTGTAGTGTCTGCTAAAATTTTACTTAAATTTAAGAAAATATTTCAAAGAAAAATATAAAATAAAGTGCTTATATTCATGTGATAATGTATACTTTGAATTTCCTGAGTTTATCTTTTCCCGAGAATTTCCGATTTAAAAACCCTAATTAGAACACATCTCCGTTAAATAAAAATAATATAAAAATTAATGAATAAAAATATCTCTAGCTTTACTTAAAATATTTTTTTTAATTAGTTTTGCATTGCTTCTTACGATTCTTACGATTGAATCGTAAGAAGCAATACAAAACTAATTAAAACAATTGAAGATTCAGCAATACAAAATTTGATTTATTTAATAAATCATCTTATAAAATATTTTTATTAAAATTCTTTTTATTTTCAGGATGGTCTTCATGCATCTCATATCACTTTAACGTATCATCATAAAGGTCAACAGATTTTAATTGATCTTAAACGTAACGATGACTTACTGCCTTCAGAACATTTTTTACGTTATCAAAATTCGAATACAACGCGAGGACATGTTGTGAAAAATTTTACCAAGACTGAAATCGAATTGTGTCATTATCAGGCAAGTAACTTTTGTATTTAATTTTTCTCTTTTTTTTAAAGTTAATTAAATTCTTCAACTTTGATTCAATTAGGGTTCTATACGTGACCAACCTCAATCGTATGTTGCCGTTTCAACGTGTAATGGCGGCATTAATGGCATCATTTTTGATGGCATTGACACATTTTTCATACACTCTGGTAGTGATGGACAATTGTACGATGAACATTTTTTGTACAGGTGAGTGAGTTGTTTTAAATGCTTTAAGTTACGCAATGTGTAACGTTTTTATTATAATGAGTTTGCCAGCAGCGACAGGCCGATACTGATATGAAATACATGTCATTATAATATTGTAATACGAGTATAAAAAGTTGATTTGATTGAATCTTGTACACACAGCGCAGGATAATTAAAAACTTGCTATAATGTTGGAACAAACATTATATGCAACTGAATGCGGTTGATATTTTGGAATATAAGATATAAACGTGTCAATGTTTTACAATGCCTTATTAGAAAACTCTATTTTTATTAACTAAATATTTAAAAGATACGATTTTCAGTTGTTTGTCTTTCCACTTGAAGTACGAGTGTTCGATAATATTGTTTTTTTTAACAAATTCTTTAATTACAAATTGATTTAATACTTACTTCAGAGGTTTCATTAATGTGTTATTATACAAGAATGAAATTTAAAAAGCATAATATGAATAATACACTACTATTGTAAGATTATATTTGTAAAAACTATATTTGCTATGCCGACTAAACCGCCCACAACACATGCTATAAATGTAAATAAACATTCCTTGGTATGGCATATAAAGTTAACTATTGAACTGCTGCTGGTGGAGTAAGTGGCCAAAGCAAATAAAATAGTTATCTTTATATTTGCCTATGGTTTATTTGGCAAACAAATGATAAATATGTAGTAAACAGAAAGAAGAACATTAAATTGCCTTCACGCACTACATTTTTAATTTGATATTTGAGGAAGGAAGTAGAGGAAGAGATGATTAAAATAAATATTTAATAAAACATAGTACACAATTTTTTCTTGTTTGGACTTTAGAAATTGTATTTGATTTTAATAGCAATACCAAATATTAAGCTATAAATATTTCATTAAAAAAATTAAGTTTAGAGAAAATAGATAAGTTTTATTTAATATGATTTTCGAGATAATTAATTCAAAATAACTTTTTACTTTATGCTAAAGTTGGAGCGTTTGCTTAAGTATGAATTAGACATGATATAATTCGCCAGAAATAAAGAAAAAATAATTAATTCCAATGTACACGAGAGAACAAAAGGAAGATGCTGTGTTTCGCTTAAACCGGCTACAAGAAATTTTCTTACATAAAATGAAGATTTAATTGGGCAAAGCCAGGTTCGGAAATATTTTAAAGGATCAAATCTTTCCAGCCGAGCGACAGCTGTTAATGCATGAAGGCTTTAGTCGTTATTTCAAATACCTCAGAGTGATCCTTGCCCACGACCAAATGACAAGAATGTAAGGAATCTTTAGTAAACGATGCCGAAAATGCTTACTTTTTCGGAGCATAAAACGAAATTTTTGGAAAGTTTGTCGCGATCACTTTGAATTTTTTATTTTATTGTAATTTTTAATTTTCTATTTTGCGACCACTAAATAAGACACAAATGTAGAAAATGAAGAAAATTGTACACGAAATAAAAACACGATTTTTCCGAGCGCTTTTGTAAATTTTTTACAACTTTTGTCAGTTTTTTTTATTGTCTACAATTAAAAATATCTCCAAAAACAACTGGAAAAAAGGCCTTAAAAAATTTTGATTTTTTGTTTTGGGATCATTTTTTTACTTGATATTCAATATATGTTACGGAAAAGTGTCTTAAAATGTGATAGAGATATCTTTCGTAAAAGATAAAAAAGCAAGAAATCTTTTTTCGTATGAATTATGGCTTTGCCCAGATTTTCTGCTTAACTGGACTTCAGCTATGATTCATGATCTTCTTCTCTGGTTATGTCGCATAGCGGCCTTTGGGTAAGTACAACAAGGATTTTTTTGGTATGTAAATAGAAATCCTGTGCCCGATAATGTATTTTTTCGACAAGCACAGATAATGTCTTATAGACTGGAAACCATTACTTAAGCGAAGTCGCTTGTCGACATTCATATTTTTAAAGAAAAAAACTTTTGTTTTCCTCTAAAGAGAGTCAACTTAAAATTTATAAATTTTCAGTAGTATATGATTTTTTTGCGAAAGAGTAGAGAAAATGTTGTAAGATTTTTACAGTGGGTACATCGATTTCTTGCAAAAAGAGAAAATCGAAAAATTTTGAAGTGACTCTCTTTAGAGGAACAATTGCGATATATTAATAGATTAATTTTTCATAATGAAAAGCTCTCCAAAATTTAATATTTATACATGTATATCATTAAACCTTTGGGGTAATATTTTATTAGTTTGGGGTGATATGTCATAAAAACAATTGTGGTTATATTGCATAAGGCAAAATGACCCTAAATTTTTAAACCATATTTCTTTTCACACTTTGAGACCCTATTGCTGGGTGTTTTATTTTATTTTTTTGCCAGAACAAAAATTGGAGACATTTTTAATTTTTATCTTGGAACCATTTCTGCAGCAGTTTTTTTACAAATAATTTAATAAAAAGAAATCGTTGCAGTACGTTATGGAAAACCATTAAAGTCGATCATTCATGCACGCAAACTGATTTTATTTGAAGAAATTTGATGAACCACTATTAAAGCGATATTGGGTTTTACCACCCATATTCATAAACGATTGTTAATGTGTATATTGAAATCGGATTTTCCATACAAAATGCTTACTTTAAGCCCAGTGTGACTTTAAGAATAATTTATGAATACGTCCGCAAATGTTAATATTTTAAAATTATTTCCTTAATCTCTTTCAGACATGGCGATTATAATAAAAATACTTCCTGTGGCTATGATCATGAGCACCGTAAAGAAAAACAAGATTTTCTTGAAAAAATAGAGGAAAACAAATTACCAGATATATCGAATCATATAGATAGTTTAGAATTTAATCGCATTTTAAGGGTAAGTTATACTGCAAACACTTCCAGTCTCATCTACAACCAATTAATTCTTTCCTACTTTAGCACAAACGTTCTTATGATGAAAGCAATATGATACGTGGTCCCTACAATTCCAATAAACATTCTTCGTATGTGGAAATAGTCATAGTGGTAGACAATAAGGCATTTAAATCTTTTAATGAGAATATCAAAAAAGTTCATCAGCATTGTAAGGATTTGGCAAACATTATGAATGCGGTATGCTTTCAGTTTCTTATTTCAATTAAAATGGATTGTGAATAATATTCTCTAAATTTTTTTTATAGCTTTATGTTCCTCTAAATATTTTCATAGCTTTAGTGGGTGTTGTTATATGGAATGAATCGAATGAAATCGAAATAACACCTGATGCTGATATAACCTTAAGAAATTTTTTAAATTATAGGCGCACAAAACTGGTATTGCAGCATCCAAATGATTCGGCTCAGCTGTTGACAAAGATAAAATTTGATAAGGGTGTTGTAGGTAAGAAGAGAGTGCCACGAATTTTTTGAAATCATAATTTAAGACATTAAACTAATTAAATGTGAAATTTAATTTTACTTGTTTACAGGCAAAGCCTTCAAGGGTCCTATATGCACCCACGAATATTCTGGCAGTGTAAGTGTGGAACACAGTCCCTTGGTTGCCGTTGTAGCAACTACAATGGCCCATGAATTGGGCCATAATTTTGGCATGGAACATGATTCTACCGATTGCAAGTGTCAAGATGAAAAATGTATTATGTCTGCCAGTAGTACATCCGTATTACCCACCCATTGGAGTTCCTGTAGCATAGATCAATTAAATATTGCCTTTTCTCGGGGCATGAACTACTGTCTGCGCAATAAACCCACAAAATTGTTCGATTCTCCTCAATGTGGCAATGGCTTTGTGGAACCGGGCGAACAATGTGACTGTGGTCTGCCCGAATATTGTGAGAACTCCTGCTGTGATCCTGAAAAATGTATGCTACATACAAATGCTTCTTGTGCCACGGGGGAATGTTGCGATTTAACCACCTGTCGTCCGAAAATTGCTGGTACTCAGTGCCGTAATGCTGAAAACGAGTGTGATTTGCCCGAATACTGTACCGGCGAATCGGAGTACTGTCCGAGCGATGTATTCAAACGTGACACCGAAGAGTGCGATAATGGTCAGGCTTATTGTTATCAGGGTAACTGCAGATCACATTCGTATCAGTGCCGTATTTTATGGGGACCCACGGGAGAAAACTCTGAGCCTTGCTATGCTGAAATGAATGTTCAAGGCAAGAGAGTAGGTAATTGCGGTTACAATCGTTTGAATAGTACATTTATACCCTGTGAAGAGGAGAATGCATTGTGTGGAATGCTGCATTGTCGCCATTTAAATGAAAAACTAGAATTTGGCATGGAAACTGCGGCAGTTTTGTCGCATTCCTTTATAACGCATGATAACAATATTGTGCCATGTCGCTCGGCCTTAGTCGATTTGGGTTTGCAATTTATGGATCCTGGCTTAACGCCCAATGGTGCCAAATGTGGCAATAATAAAATGTGCGTAGATCAAAAATGTTTGTCCATCGAACATTTACATTACACAGGCATGGGCAGGGAGTGTCCGGAGAATTGTAATGGCAATGGTATTTGCAATAGCAAGGGTAATTGTCATTGTAATATTGGATTTGCAGGCCCAACTTGTCAGTTGCCAGGACCAGGTGGCTCGAGAGACAGTGGACCCGCTACCAATCCCAACAGTGAGTATTTGTTCTATAATCGCTACATACAATTGCTAATTTCTTTCATTCTTTTTTGCCAACAGGTCACGAGGCCTTCCAAAGATTTATGTACATTTTCTTCTTTGCTGTTTTGCCTGTCATGGCTGCCTTTTGTTTCTTCATGTACTATTGCCGTCATCATCCCCTGTTTGTTGGTGGCAAATTGGCTGAAAATATGTATGTATCAAATAACAAAACAGGTTTATCCTTTAGCACTAGTTCGTATACCACAGTAACACCTAATATTTGTAACGGTTTGAATTCTCCCACCTCTTCCACCACTTATTCTTCTCCCTCTACCTCATCTTCGTCATCTACTTTTAAATGCAATTCCTTTCTATCACCTAAAACTAGTGTTAAACTAAAACCGCCAACACTTTCAAAGACTGCAACTAGCACAACAAAAACAACAACAAAAACACCTGATACTAAAATCCCTGATAATACTGCAACAACAAAAACAACATTATCATTTAACATTAAAAAAAGTCCAACAATTTCTTGCACTACCACACCCAAGTTATCAACACGTAAATCTAATAATTTGCACTCTTCAGCATCTAATGAAAATTTTTCCAAATTTAATATACAAAAACATAACAATTTAACAATCTCAAAATCTAACACCGAAATTGCAACAACGACCATTAAACCGATTACGGCGAATATAACAAAACCTCATATAAAAACGAAAATAGCTATTATAAAGCCACCTCCGCCACCACCTAGTGTCAATAATAGCAGTGCCAAGACAAAAAATAAAACAACGACAACGACAACAACCGCTATCGCTATCGCTAGCACTCCTTCTGCAACTACCACTACTACTATTAATTTAAACAAAAATAACTTTAATAATAAAAACAATATAAACATTAATAATGTCTGCCAAGATGATGTTAAGTTAAAGTCTAAATCAAATCCTAATACTAATTCAAATCCAAGCACGAATCAAATCAATACACTGAGACGTAAATTTGAAATCACAGATGTTCGTTTAAATTCCACAACAAATCCACATGCACTTGTAGATGGCACCACTTATACCATTAACGATGAAACCAATAGGTGTGTCTATCATTTGTAACATTCAATACCAAAAATTCGATGTTGAAATAAAGCAAGACATTAGTGTGATTTAAATAAATTTTTCTTTTTAGTCATTATTTGAATACTTAATTATTTTCTTTGTTTTCTTGTTTTAGAAACAACTATGATCTCGTCACTCTAAATTGCACGTTTCTATGCGTTCGAACAAAATTAAAAAAAACAAACAAATATTCGAATTATTTGTAGGTGAATGACAAATCTAGATAACTGTTACTGAAAGCAAAAGCTTTTCAGAACCTTAAATGTATGCTTTAAATATTCCTTCAACGCTTCACTGCTCAAACTGCTTGGATCTAGTCCGGGTCTAAATAAAACAGTTTTTATTGGCAAAATATGTTTTTAGTTTCTATTTAATATTAATATTTTGCTTTTGATTTTCAATTTAAAAAAAAATGGTCTTGCAAATTTCCATCGAATTTTATTCAAGCATGAATGTAAAAATGTTATAGCCCCTTAAAAAAAAAAGAAAAAAAAACAGATTTACCAAGAAATAATATCTAACGCTTCAATTTTTGCAAAAAAAATGATTTTGTTGAGAATGTACGTTGTAGTGTTTTATTTTCTGTTGATGTTATTATAAAACAAAATTGTTAAGGGTGTTCATAGCATGATATTTATATACTCATATGCAATACGACCACATGGCTGTAATAATAAACCTGTATTTCTACATTTTAAACTTAATTTATAAAAAATTTGTATTCAATACTTAAAACTACTGCCTTAATATTTTTATTGTTAATTTTTCTATGTTAAACAAATTTTTCTTGAAATATGTATGTATGTCGTCTGTCAGCAGCTTTATTCTGTAATTCTCTAAAGCTACATAAATCTCCATCGCTAAAAATATACGTATAAAGTTGATTTAGCGATTTAGCTATGAGAATTACAGAATATGGCTGCAGATATTAGACTAATTCGAGTTGAAATACAAAAAGTTTTATCCAATATACAAATTTTACTGCCTCTAACAGTAACAGCTAACAAAACTTTACAAGGACTTTAAAATGACTTTCAGATTAAACAATTTAATAACGCTAACAAAGACTTGAAGCAAAACCTCAGCTTAATTGCTTATAAGTCAATTATTATTTGTTTAATGTAACTATTAAACTGCTTATATGTATTTGTATTTATATTTGTATGTATTTGAAACTTATTGTAAGAATTTAAAGAAAAAAATGTCTGCAATTATTGTTTTTCATATTAATAAATTAATTTTAATTTAATTAAATATTTAAGTTGTTCTTGTTTTCTTTCTTTTGCATGGTGTTTTAATTATTTCACACAATTTTTATATAATACCATTCAACATTTTGATTGTTTTAGCATTAGATTTAGATGTTTTGATATTTGTAATTGTGGCCGTCTGTCTAGCTTGTTAAGTTGGGTGCTTGGTTTTTTAAACACATAATATGGCAAATAAATGTTGCTTCCATAAATCTAAGGCATGGGTATGTTAAACTTATACACTTACTGCAAACACTCAAATATAACACAAACTCCACACTATTCAGTTGGTTATTATTGAGCATTTTCAAATAATCGCTTAGACAAGTTTCTAATTAACTTATTGGTTTTTGTTTCTAGTATTAAATCAGCCAGCAACACTAAACAACCGCCACGAGGTCCCCATGGAAATAGTGGCAACCAAATGCCAGTCAATGGTTTACCCAAGTCCACGCCCAGCAGCACGGATGATATGAACTCGGCATTGCTGAAATCACCCAGCGATTCTAACGACAATGTAGGCAATGGAGGTTTATATGGCAAATTTAAGGGTTTCACTTTAAGACCACTCAACGATGCCACCTCACCGACTAATAATTTAAGTGGACCCAACGTTGCATATGTGCAGCCAACTTTACAAGATAATTCACTGCAAGTGCCACAAAGAGCAGCACCACCGCCTCCTATAAAACCCAGTGAAGTGAAAATGAACGGCACCTTAAGCAGGAAAGCACCTGCTGGTCATGCTACTATTGTCCAAAATAATGGACACGGACCTGCATTACCACCACCGAATCCTGGCTCTACTGCCAGACCCATTATATCCATGCCAGTTCTAGAGACTTCCACACTTACTATGTCTCCTACTAGGCCAGCTCCTAAGGTTCCTGAGGTAGAGTTCTTAAAACCAGCTCCACCACCGCCTGTACCTTTACACAGTGATTCCAAATTAAACGTGAAAAGAGATGGTACCATACGTAGGATAACATCTTTTTTGAAAAAGGAAGATAAAGTACCCACAAAAGAAAAAAATTATATTGATCGGGAGAAATTGAAAACTTTAGAAATATCGGCTCCTATACCTCTTAATAACTCGCCTCCAGGGGAATCATCTAACTCTGATTCGGAAACTTTAACAGCCAAAGAAGAAGAGACCAAAAATCTAGTTAAACGTGCCCAGTCTATGCGGTCACCCACTAAGAAACCCAACATACAAACATTTGGTTCTATGCGTCAAACCGCCCAGGGACAAACTAGACCTAAAAGTGCCGTTTCGTCGCAAACATTAAACTCGGCAAGACCCAAAAGTCCACCGCCCAGACCACCACCTCTTAAGAAAACCAATTCGACTACTTCGTCCGGTTATCAATTACCTATAGCGGTCAGACGGGGCCCCGAGCACACCTATGATGACTGTGAGTTTGTCGAACCGTCTCTGGCCAGTGTTGAAGAACAAGATTCTCCTCTGCACCAAGCCAATGCCACCGAAAATGATAATATTTATTCAGTAATCGATGAAATACCACCAGCTGCCCAGACCATTAAACGCAGTGATTTGGTGGGCAGTCAGCGTAATAGTGTAGCTAGTAGCTCCGATTTGGGACTATTGGGTGAAATAGTCAATGAAATTGAGAAACGTAATGGTGGCGACTCTATATACTCGGCCACGACAACAAGTCTAGTTAAACAAAAATCCAAAGATGAAACACAAACACCCAAAATAGGGGAAACAAAAAAGGAATCGGCAACAACAAAAGAGTCTCAAGCAAACACAACTAAATCTAATATAAGTTCAACACAACCCCAAACATCATATTTAAGGCCAGCTCCGATAAACGCGCCCATAGCCCGAGTGGCTCCCACAAGATCAGATATCTCACCCACCAACGCATTTTCAAGCTTTAAACCACCGCTTCATAAAGCCGCAACCCCTACAACTACAGCGCCCGCGACTAACACAACGACACAAAACAAATACAGTGGATCACATCAAGCTACAAAAGCTAAAGCATTTGGTCAAAAACCTGTTATACAACAGAAATCACTGCCAGCAAATGGTGTCGTCAGCAAACCAAGTGCCACCATACAAAAACCCAAGCCATTATCAACAAAACCTTCTTTCAACAGCAATGCAAAGAAGCCCACAAAAGCCCCCACAGCACCAACGACCACGGCAACTGCAAAAGCGACGGTTTCGAGGAAACCATCGTCTACAGTGGCGTCATTAACGCAAAAATTTGAACCTTCTAAAACGAGCAGCAATAGCGGCAGCACAATAACATCGACAACGTCCCTAAACAAATAGTTTTAAGTTAAAAAGAAATTTTAGTTTTTAGTTCTCCTAAAATTATTAAAACGCACTGATTTCAATTTAGAAAAAGATTATTAAAAATACATACATAAGATGGTTGACGAATTTTAATGCAAAAAATATATAAAATTGGAATATTCATTCCAGACAACAACGTTAGCGAAATCCTGTTTAAGTTTTTTTTTATAATGAATCATATAAAATCAAAACACTGTTACTGAATAAAAAAAAATAAATAAAAATAATCCAAAAAATTTCCAACTAGAATTTAATTTTTAAGTTTCGAACATTCGAATGCATTGCAAAAGTGAATCACCCATCTTTAAGTAAAAGCCAACTGCTTCATAATTTTAAAGCAAAAGTGTTATTTTCTATCTTAAATAAAATAATATTTATTAAAAAAATTAAATTAGGTTCATTTTAAAATGAAAATTATACACAAGTGATATTCATTCCTTTTAATTTTTTAGTGACACTAAAATTTTATACTACATACTTATTTTGAACGTCGAACGATATTCTATAGCATTTGTCCTTTAGCTTTTTGTGCATAAACAAATTAATTTTATTTAAAATTTTTCACTTGTTTAAAATTATGTATAAATTTTTTTTTTTAATATTAAAGGAATTTACAAGCGTATACTGACTGTTGTATCGGCTGTAAAATTGTTGTTGAGATCGGATATTAAAAATATTATGGAAGACTACCGACAGATCGATGCAAAAGTGAGCAGCATACCTTTGTGAATACATTTTTTTAGTGTAGAAATTTTTTGTTTAAGTATTGTATTAATATTTTAGTTGTACTTTGCAAAAATCTGTATAAATAGACTCGTGCATCTTTTTTCGTTCTCATTTGTAATATTTTCATAATGAATTAAGTTATTTTTAAAAGAAATATTAAAAACAAATTATTTAAACGAAGAAATTATTTGTTTTAATTTTTGTTTGTGTCAACTTTTAGTTTTTAGCACGATTTCCTTAAATACAGCAAACACATTTCTGTACTTGTTCGTATTACACTAGTTCTGGAACTTCAATGTCACTACTGCTGACTTTATTTTATAATTTCTTTTAATACCCGTGTTAAAACGCATTTTGATTCAACATTATGTAAAATAGACTGGTTTTGCAGGAAGAACAATTTAGTTTGAGTCTATACAAATATTTATGAACATTTTTCAACAATTTTTATAAAATTAAACGACTAGTAAATATACAAGTTCATTAAATGCTGTAAATATTTTTTTAAAATCCTGAAATATATTGATGTGTATTTAGCAATTCTCTTGCTATTCTGGAATGTTTCGGTTGTAATAATTTTGAATAAATTCGTTTCAAAGTTATACTACATAAATTTCAACTGAAAATTAGTGATCGCAACGCGCAATTGCGCTGGCTCTATTAATACGTTTTAGAATTGATTCTAGAGTTAAAAAAACTAAAATCATTTATTTAGAATATTGGTATAATCCCAGACGAATTGGCTTGGCGGCATTTTCTCATCAAATCCGCCAAAACGAAATTAAAAATTATAATTTTTACAACTAAAATATTTTTGTACCACTTTTTCGTTGTTTCCAATAATTAAAGTTCAGCGTTCGAAAAGCACCGCTTGGCAACAATTCTTTTTAGTCAGCATATTTCTGCATTTATGGTTGCACAAATTTACTGCATTTGCGAACGCATTCACAACGCTGTAAGCCATACATGTTTAATTTCGAACGAAAATTTATGGGGGGTTATTATGTATTTCGATTCGAAAGAAAACACTTAAACACAATGTATAAGATACAAATTCGAATACTTTCCGTTTCGAATCGAAATACATAATAACCCCCCTGAGGACTTACTTTCTAATTCGAATGGAATAAAACGCTTTTGAATTTCAATGGAAGTAGAATAAAAATTCGAACAGTTTTCTTTTCAAACCGAATTACAGAGAAACTCTCTTGTGTTCCTTTCTTAATGAAATAATTTAAAAACTTTATTATTTGTATTAACGAGATCAGCTTACAAATTTCGTTAGATTTTAAAATTCCGCCAGTAATATAATTCGGTAACGAATTTATATTTTCGTCATATTTAATTAAATTATTTACCCTAATATAAATATAATATATTTGTTTTATTCGAGATTTTTAATTATTTCAATAGATTAGAGGATCATCCATCAAAATTTGCAGAAAACCGGATTAAAATTAAATTATTTAATCCTTCCTATGTTATAGTAGCGATTGAATTACATACATACATGCATATGTACATATGTATATATAAATTATTATTTTTTTATTTTCGAAAAGACATTGATTTTTTGACCTTCTTCAGCTTTCGTTCTTTAATTGAAAAACTTTAATTTTTTGTGAGAATGTAAATAATAAACTAGTGCTAAACAATAGAAAAATATTAAAAAAATATACACACGCAAAAAAATATACAAACATACATACATACATATATTAAAGAGTTTTGAAAAACGTTTATTAAATATTAAAAAATTTTCAATTAGTACTCAAATTTAATAAAACAATTTTTTTGATTGCTTATTTAAAAACAAGAAACAATGATGAATATTAACAAAAACCCTCTTCCTGAAAGTGTACAGATTAATTTTTCTATAGAAAAAATATTAATACAAGTATTAAATATTTACTAAAACCAAAAAAAAAATTATTGAAATGAAATAAATGAGATTTCCATTGAACACATGTATGTATGTTAAACTTAAAATTTTGAAGACGCGAAAAATTAGAAACAAAAATATTATCCGAATAGTTCATAAAAAATTATAGTATTAAATTGAATTCAATTATTTTCTTACTAAATGTGTTACGAAAAATGAATTAAATAAACATAACAAAAAAATCAATTTAAAACAAAACTTACAAAGAAGTTTTAATTTTGCAGAAAACATTTAAAATTTTTAAAAATTTATTAGAAATTCACAATTAAAAAATAGGAGGGGTATATACAAGATCATCATGCCAAAATGTCAAACGCCATATGAAAAAAGTTAATATTAAATGCATACATGTATGCATTAATATGCTTTTCTGCAATACAATACTATGTGGTTATGTAAAAAGGGGATGTGGTCGTATATTAAAAATTTAAGAAAATTGAACATCAAGGCGAGGGTTCTGAAACTAAAAATAAATAAATAATATTTTACAGGGATCTAATGCAGACAAAAATACAACGTATTTACGCTATTAGAAGTCGGTACGAGAAAAACAATTTTGATCCACCTTAATGTATATATCGCTCATTTACTCATACAATGTTATAACTCATAAAACTCGTTTTGCAGAAAACGAGTTTAAAGTTTTTAAATTACACACAACTCAATGGAAAAACAAAACAAAAATATTCACCAATCAAGAGGAGCGTAAACAAGAAATTTGTGCGAAATTTTTACACAATATAATGAACGATACGAAGAATAATTAATTCTACATTCTAAAATCAAAAATTATGTTTTGAGTAAATGAGCGATATGTACTTATGTTAAAACCAATACAAAATGTCAACGCAATCGAATTCTTCCAGTTCCTGCCATTCCGATTAATCGATGCTCAGCTGTACTTGCATTATATTGTGAAATGCCCTTATATATATAAAGTATAATACAAGTAATTATCACTATAAAAAAGTAAATATTACATTGAACAATGTTGCCAAAACATGGCAAAGTATATCACCATTATCTGTAGTGTGCTATAAAAATCAAAAGAATTTTGATTTTGAGATATTATTGTGCGATATCAAAGGATTCCTCAGCACATAGTAGAAATAAATACATATAGGACTTATTAGCATATGAACTATTTTAAACACAGTATATTTTTTCACTTAATTAAACAAAATGAATGCTTCTTAAAGAAATTTTACATATTTCTGTTAGCAAATTCGACAATTTCCTTTTATATTTAAAACGTGCTTTTTTACTCACATAATTTTTTAGGAAATAGAGTTTTATATATTGTATTCCCAAATAAAATCATATGCAACTCGAAATAGTAACAGGCTTTTAACCGAAAAAATTACGCTAATAAAATGTTTTCAGTAGATGTCGTCTCAAATAATATAAAATAAAGTTAACCAAGAAGTAAAAATTAAAAAAAAAAATTAAAGAAGCACGTTTTGTTCTGCCAGTCTACATTCATATGAACTCCATTATTGCGGTTGGCGTACTTGGTGCGAAAGTTTGGTGTTTTTCAAAAATGATTACATAAAAAATTTTAAAAAGTTCCTAAACTGAATGAAAAATCTTTGGGGAAAAGCCATGTGCGATTCATTTATTAAAAAAATCCGATAAATACTGAATTTTTTCCTGCATGTCTTCAAAAAATATATACATATGTACATATTTTTGAAATACCAAAGCTTCGAGTAAACTGAATATTATATGAAAAATATTGCTTACCTTTAATTTATTGTTTGATTTCGATGCTGAAGAAATTTTCAATTACTATTTTTCACTTATATTTTTTATTTAAAGCGGCTGATTAATATTTTGTATAAATTTTTTTGTAATAAAATTAAAAATTAAATATGCATACATATGTATGTATATATGCATGTACATATATGTAAATATACGTTCCACACGTCTACTTGAATAATTGAACTACTATATTGCAGCAAGCCAATATAATAAATTCAATTTAGCAACCAAGACAAAATTAATTAGATTTTTAGTATACATATACATAATTAAAATTAATGGATGAGTGCAATGTATTATTTTTACACAAGCGATTGCAAAATGGTTAATTTTTGGTCGTTAATGGGCTAAATTAAATTTTTTTAATAGAGAAATTTTTATGTAGTATGAAATTCTTACAGATTTTGGTTTCGTGAAGAAGTTGTTAGCAGTGCTTGTTTTTTAAATTATGTACATAGGTAGGGTGTATGAATGTACATTTTTGTAAAATTTGTAATGGTGCTTGTCTCCGCTAAAATGTATCGTAGACTCTATCTACTTGTTGAACCATTGTGATTCTATTTACCCAAGTAAATTTATCTTAGTTACGGTAAGTTGCACTGGATTACTAACTTCCTACTTTCATTAAAAACATCGAGAAAATATCACACATGAAAGTTCTGTGTGATAAATGTAAGCAGGATTAAGGAATCTTCTGATAAATTACGCATAAGATACCGTAAAACGCTCGATAGCAAGCATTTCTTCTGCAACAATTAGGTAATAATATATTTATGTACACGCATATTTACATATATTTGTATGTATGTACATTTTATATACTTATTTAACCTTTATTATTACTTAAACTTAGCATCACGCGACTTTCGCACATCCACTCTCATGAACATGCATGCATATATACATACATACATATATGTACATATGTATATATTCCGTATGCATGCATCTCAACAACCACAACATTAAAAATTACGCATTGTATTCACCATACTTATTTCAATTAGCACAACATTATTTTACTTTTATTAATATTATCACTAGGTATTAATTTTATTTTTTAACAAAAATTATTAACCAACTTCGGCGCGTTTTTAACTCACCAGCCCGCCGCAAACTTAAAATAACTGCATATTCTTCTTCTTATTCACCAGCAGACTCATGAATAAGAGATGCCACCTTGGTCTGATAAGACCAAAAATTATGAAATTTTTGTATTTATGGAAGAACTGGAGGTGGTTTGGTTTGCTTGTTACAATTTTGCAGTTTTTTTGCTTGCCTATTTAAAATTAGAAATTTTATTAATAAAACAACTCTTGGGTAATTCCATAAGGACGATGGGACTTTTCAACCCATTTTGAATCAAAATTTAATATATATTTTTTTTATATTATCATATCGTATAGATACAGATACACGTTGATTTTAACTTGTGCCATTAAGTATAATATGTATTGCGTATGTATAATTATTTATTTACATATGAAGAGGAGGGAGGTGGAACATCAAGTGAGTTAATAGAATTCGAATACCAAGGCAAGCTAGATATCGTTACACAAAACGCAAAGCGCCTTCTCTTATACAAAATGCAAAAACGATTTTTTTTATTCCGGTTCGTTTAATCAAAATATGCCACTACAAAAAAAGTCTGACACGTACGCACGAACATTCGTGAGTTTTTTTTATTTTATATTGGGTAAATTTACATATGAAACCATAATATACATATTACATTTTAACATATTTTTTGCTTCTACTGTAAAATTATTTAATTTGTACTTTTGGCGTTTTGCGTTTTATGCCACGATTTGCTGCTTTTCTTCAATAATTTGTTTATAAGCTTGACATTGTATTTATTAGTTATTGAAATTAATTACAGAAAATTTTTCTAAAATCTTAATAAAAATACTTAAAACAAATTAATAAAAATATATTTTCATTTACATTAAGTGAGCTTCTTATTGAACTTTAAAAAAGTTAATGCAAGTCACAAATAGAAGCATATTTGCAGAAAAATTGTCGTAGAATAGAAAGGTCTTCCAAACACTTTTAAGGATTCCATTGCATACATAATAAAGCACCCTACATATAAAAATTAGTATCAAGCCGCTTTAAAACAGACAAAGTTTGAGAGTTATGCATGCTCGCAACAAGCAAAATAACATAACTTTTGTCACAATAATTCAACTTTCACGTTTAACATACTACATAATGTGTTTTTCAATAATGACACTGAAATTACAAGCCGCACGCGCACGTCACACAGCATGAATAGAAAATATGAATACTCCCGATTTTATATTGTCAATTTTGCCTACTTGTGGCTGTCGAAGAATATCGAAATCTGGGATCTGGTTTTTAATACGTTACGCGTAAATAAATTAAGAGCGTTTTCAACAATCCCAATAGCCATTGTTGCCGTTTTATGTTTACTTTTAGTTATCCAAAATTTACACAAAATGTCAATAGTTGGAGTTTTGGTTCAATTATTAACAGTTAGATGCGTTAGAAGACATGTACAGTAGTTTTCCGATTTAACGAACCTAATTGATGTCAGGCCTATTCGTTAAAGCGAATTGTACGTTATATCTAGTACTACATTAAAAATTAAAAGCGTCGTCTATTTTATTCATAACTATATATATGTATAATGTTTTTTTAATATTTTAATAAAATTATAGTAATTTAAAATAAATATTTCTTTAAAAATATGTATAAGGAGTGGAAAAATTCATAAAAACACCGTAATGCAAAAATAACTTAAAAAAAATTGGATAAACACAGTCTGCTTATTAGAATGGATATCTGTTTTTAATGACATCTTGAAGCTCTCTCAAAAGCATTAAATTTATGCTACTAACATTGTTTTGCTAATACAAATTTCAAAGCGCTTAATGACTTCTTCGTGTTTTATTTTGGGATCTTGAATTTAAGTTTCATCAAGCTTTTCATCATTGTGTTACATTTGGTCGTTAAACCGAGTACTTACATCGTAGAAATAAAAGTTTGGGTGTTAGCTCAATGCGATGTTAAATCGAATGTTCGTTAAATCGGAAAACTATTGTATATTGTTTGCTTCCAATTTACTTGTAGACCATCCTTTACTTACAACCAAATTTCATAAATACCGGAAATTTTTGTTGAAATACGCAATGTGAATAAAAATAGTAATATAAACTATTTTCAGGCACGCCAAAGATTGTTTGACTAAACATTTGCGTATGTGCGAGTTGACTAAAAGAAACGAAATGGTTTGAATAGTTTATGATGACATTAATTTTTATTTTTTTCACTATTATAAGACTCGGGATATTGAAAAGATACGTTACTACTGAACATTGAACCGACTTTAAAATAAAGAAATCATATAAGGTTCCTTTTTTCTTTTCCCTCACCCATGTTTTAATTAAATATACCTAGTACTTTCAATTTCAGATTGTTAAGTACTAGTTAAAGGATTCAACAAATTTAAAGCCATTTAATTTCTATAACGTGTATTGTTTGTATATTTTTCTAATAAAACTTCGTGTTGGAAGCAAACTCTCATAAACAAAAATGCACTGCTGTACATGTTCTTGTTGCAAATGGAGCTCAAGTCAACAACAGCAAATTTCCGCAAGAAATAGACTGTAAGTTTTCATATAATTAAACATAAAAAATAACTATAAGAACTTAAGATAAAATAAAGCATTTAACCTCCGGTAATATCTTTTATGTACTCGTTCATAATGTCTTGAGCCAGTGTTCGTGAATCATCTGGTTTTGGAACGCGTTTCGGTGGCATGGGTTGAATATGTGGTAATCTATTGCCACTAACTGCATTTAAGTTCCGTGGATCATCATTATCGTCATCACTATCAACAATTGCAGCAAAACGACGCTTTTTTGTATTTACCGCATTGCTTGTTGTGGGCTCCTGAGAAAGCCTTCTAAAATCATCACTCTCGTCGGCCGCAGTTGTATGCGTTGTAGTTACTTGGGAAGTATTTTTTTGCGTTGGTGCTTTGATAGTTAAATAATCTTTGATGGTTTTTTTTCGTATTGTCACAAAGGGTTGTTTTCCAAATATCTCTGGAAGTGTCTTATTTTTCTCCTGATTATTTTGATTTTCCTGCAATATTGAATGCGTATTACTAATACTTGTTGAAAGCACTACTGGTATATTGCTTACGGATATAACTTCAGCTGTTGGTATATGTATTAATTCTCTAGCATTAGCATTACTATTATTTTGTACAAAAATATTTGTTCTACTAGCATTTTGCTGATGAAATGCGTTGCTATTACTACTATTTGCACCATTGGATACCCCATTCTGTAGCGGAGATCTATGATGAGATAAAGGCTCGGATGTTGTCGAAGACTTAGATGACGATTTACTTGTTTTAAGAGATGACACTGAACTATCGTGCAAGCGCGATTTATGCAATTCAATTGCTTTTTTTAGAGTTTTATTGTATAATTTTGTTACTTCTCCTTTGCACCACCGACACACTAGTTCATTTGGTAAAAAATCTAAATTCCTTTTCTGTATGAACTTCACTATCGCTTCGTCTTCGACTAAAACTCCGTCTTTCAGTGGATGATTTAATATTGGACAGATTCTGCCCATTTTAATTAATATATATAAATTTAACTGCTTCTCCTAAGACACTTATTCCACAAAGTAGTTTGTGATTATTCGACAAATCACACAAATTCTAAAAGGCGCACATATAATTCAAACAATTTGTTTCAATAAGCGGACGCAAAGTAGTGTTGCAAAACTATTGAGTGCCTGAGAACCGAGTTCTTTGTAGCAATTAATAACAAAAAGTAGCCATTCACTTAGAGCGCATTCCATGATCAAAGTTTACTTTGTGACATTATTTAAAATTTTCTTTTAAACTTTGTTTCGCTTCTCCACACGCAAAGTTTACTTTGAAAAATATTGTGTTCGTTTGTTGAATGAACATGCAAGCCGAACATACACATGCAACCAAATGCAAATATGTGTAAACAACGGACGAAGTATAAAGCAACTTTGCGAATATAGCAAAGTGTGTACTCTTAACTCATATGTGCAACTTCAAGCTCAGGTACACATCATTGCTTTTAAAATGTATTAAAATACTATAATTCAGTTTTAAGGAATATATTAAGGACATTTAATACATGTAAAACATATGTCTTTTAAAAATAAGCTGTGATTTTGAAATCTTCAGGGAATTGCATATGACTGACAATTATTGTACAATGTTAACGCGATGTATAGAGTAATCATGAGCATTTAATTTTTACAACACTAGCATTTGGAACGTAAAAGTGTTGGCATTCACGAGTCATGATGACGCTGCTGCTGTCTTAACTCACCACTTAATTTATTAATAAAGTAAAGGGTGACTATTAACATATACAAAAATTGTTTTCCCAATCTTACAAATAGAACAAGAAGATTGTGGAATGTTGTTTCTACTTTTGTATATACACATCTTGCTACTTCTTTGCAATCGATATATTAAAAAGTGTGTACTAACTGATTCTTTTATATTTTATAGCCGTTTTTATGCAAAAGCTATATTTTTTCATTTTTGAAAGTTATAGCAGAAATATGATGGCATAATACAATACCAAATTAATGTAATTGTATTTATAATAATAAATAATTACATTAAGTAAATAAACGTATGGAAAATTGAAAAGCTGACAGACGAAGTTTGTGGGCGAAGGTTCGCAAGGGTGTTTAGTTCATGACGATCTGTACTGAACTTTTTTCCTTTTATCTTTCTTACTTTGGGTAATTTAGATCTTGTTGGTTCATATAGTTTTTTCTCAAGGCATCGTCATTTTATTACTGTGGGGTTTGTGAATGAAAAAAAGATAATCGAAATTGCGTATCGCTACTTACACTCGATTCACATGATTAATTTTATGATTCCATTTTTTGATGTCTTTTTCGACAGGATTTCTGTTTTCATGGTTTTTTCATATTTTTCTTAACACTAATTTCTCTTTACTCAGAAGAAAGTTTTTGTTGTTATGTTTTATATACTTAGGTGTGATAGAATTTTTAATGTTACGAAAAGAGATTTGAAAATATAGACATACAAAAAAAAACACCTTAAAAATGTTAGGAATTTTAGGTAGCAACATCAAAAGGAAATTAAGAAAAATAGACGTCACAAAATTCATCGTGTGAATCGTGTGTTATTCCTTAAAAATATGTATGTCCGGCAAGTTATGTTTCAGTTGCAAAAGAGGTCTTAGGTAGTACCCTATGTATTATTCACCATTCGAATCTTTTACACCAACCCATATGTTCAACTACAAAATAATCTACAGCTGTTCAAATAGCAATTAATGGCCGGGCTTCTCGTTGCGTTTGTGTAAATTTTTTTAAGGTATTGTAAATAAAAATCGGTTAGAAATAAATGAAAATAACTGGAAAACATGTTAATACCAAAGGTTCAAAATATAAGGAGATTCTGTGCTGCTACAAATCAATCGTTTTATGTAACTACTCCCATATTCTACGTAAATGCAGGCAAGACTAAGTTGTATAAAAAATCCAATTAGAATTTATATCAATAATCATTTTATTCCATTTAAGCTCCTCATATTGGACATCTTTATTCGGCCGTTATAGCTGATGCTATTTGCCGTTATGAAAAAATTAGATATCCTGAAAATGCTCATGTAGTCAACTTGTGCACGGGCACAGATGAGCATGGCACAAAAGTACAACAAGCTGCTGCAACTCATAATAAACCTGTTGAAGAGTATTGCGAAAATATATCTTCTACATACCGTAGTGTTTTTCAACAAGCTTTTGTACAAAACACTGACTTTGTAAGAACCACAGAAGATCGGCATAAAAAGGCTGTGACTCATTTTTGGCAAACGCTTAAAAACAAAGATCACATATATTCTGCTAATTACCAAGGATGGTACTGTGTATCAGATGAAACATTTTTAACTGAGTCTCAATTACGTTTGGACGAAGCAACGGGCCAAAGATTTTCCTTGGAATCGGGCCACCCTGTTGAATGGACCGAGGAACAAAATTATATGTTCCGTTTATCGCAATTGCAATCTGAAGTATTGTACTGGCTCAAGCAGGGTGGTAGAGTGAAACCTTTTAAGTTTGAGAAAATTCTTTTCGATATGCTTTCTGAACCGTTGCCAGATGTTTCCGTTTCTCGACCTGTTAGCAGAGTACCTTGGGCTATACCTGTACCCGATGATTCCACACAAACTATTTATGTATGGTTGGATGCTTTAGTGAATTATCTAACATCAGTCGGGTATCCGGATATGAAATTGGATACAAACTGGCCTCCACGAGTACAAGTTATAGGCAAAGATATTCTAAAGTTTCATGGTATATATTGGCCGGCATTTTTAATTGCAGCAGGTAAGTTGGTTAAAATTATTTAAGGGCTTAGTGCAGTAGCTAGATAAAACAAATACTTCCAGTACATATAATTTTAAATTTGCTTAAGATTCTTTCCACCTAGAGATTTCAAATTCAAATAAATCTGTTGGTTCTCGTGAATTAAAGTGAACTAAAATAACTTGTTAAAACACGTTTACGAACAAACATAATATAATTTTATTCATAAATATTAATTACGGATTCTTTAGAGATTTTCATGTTATACTGATCAACATTCAAACACATGCTCGCCAGTCTATATTCATTGAAATACTACACAACAAGAAAAAGCAGTAGGAATATTTATAATCACCCTTATTATATTTGGCGACATCGACTTCACGTCCACACAATACCAATAAATTGGGGCTTGTTTACCCGTTTTCGAAAACAACTGACTACTATACAGGCTCATGTTATTTTCTGTACCTTGGAGAAGAGAAATAGACTGCCAGTAGTACCAAATTGTTTTCTAGAGCGAGTAGACAAACTCCAATTTTTTGGTATTGTGTTAACGTGACGTCGATGTCGCCAACTGGAATAAGGGTGAATACAATTTTACAACATTTGTTTTAAAAAATGCACAACATTCTTTTTAAATACATCTTTCTTCGTTTCAACATATAAAACAGTGATCGTTGCTCAGCGTTTCTTAGTTGGCATATATGACATCTCTTGCGTATGTTATTTGTTCTGGTAAATATTTTGGCGCTACTCTTTTTTTAAAGTGTTCTTAGCATAACTTTAAGTTTTAATATTATTGTAATCGCTTTGCTTTGCAATTTCTGTAGTCGTTCGTTCACTTTGAGCCGCCGTTCAGCATGAGTATAAATAAGATAGTCGAACCGAATTCTAAATTATGTTTTATTATTGATTGTATATATTTATTGCTATTCTATATGATGCTTGTTTTCTTATCTGTTCGGAGAAAATAAATTGTTTTTCTGATTTCTTTTTTACATACAACATGTAGATATGTATGTAGTGAATAAATATTATATTAAATTTTAAATCTTGATCAATAACGAAACCTAAATTTTTTATTTGGTTCACCTTTTCTATTAATTCAGTATTTATTTTGAAGATTTCATTACTATTCGCATTAATTTCCATTATTTTTGTTTTACTTTTGTTTAACTTAAGTTTATTTATATTTAGCCATTTGTTAATTTTTTCTATGACTTGGGTAATCAGTACTGATCCGTTCTGCTAGTTTGATAAATAAATGTTTCAATATTACTTACCACCTTTCCTTATAAAAATAATTTCAATTTAGCAAAAATTTGTTAAATTAAAAAAAAATGGGTAAAGTTAGTTTTGAACTTGAGCCAAACACAATTCTTTTCAACTTCATGAAATTTTACAAAAAAATTAACAAATCGGTCAGACCTTTATGCTCATGGTATTTCACCGAAAAATACTCTCATATCAATTTCTTCATATTTAAATAAAGTCAATGATTTTTATAAGCAGTGGGATATACGAATTAATACAGGCAAAAGTAATGCTATTTGTTTGAGAAATGCTTCTGGAAAGGGCAAATACTTCGTTGTTCCAGAAAGCAAGCAACTTAGTTTAAATCTAGATGGACAAAATATTCCTTCTGTTGATAATATAAAGTATTTAGGAGTTTGACAAACTTTTCAAATTTAATCATCATGCTAGAACAGTCTTTAGCAAAGCTAGAGGAATTAAGATTGTATTTGGAAGAATGTTTAATAGTAGGTATTTACCGGATAAAACAAAATTGTTAACATATAAATTAAGTATTAGACCGTTACTTTTATTTGCTTTTTCCACTTGGTGTCCTATATCTCCAACGGTTATGAAAGAATTTTAAATTTTTGAGAGAAAAACCCTTAGACTTTGGCATCTTATGCATTTGATTTAATGAAAAGATTCATTAATTCTTTGCCCACACTGGACAATGTTTTAATTCAGAACATCATTGATAATCAAGCGGGTTTTAATTGGCTGAACACTAGCTACAACTCTCCCTTGAGTTATGCTGAAAACGAAATTGCTTGTGTCAACAGTTTATTGCCTAAATTTTATGTATCGATAATTTCGGGTGCCCACAGACAGGGGTTCCAAACGTGACGGTTTTACGTAATTTTAACGATTTTTTATAGCGAATTTCACAAAATGACGTTTAAAGATTTTTGCTAGTATCCTCCCTTATACTTTGACGATTTTTTGAATTCGCTACTTTTTGCTAAACGTAACCTCTACGTATGGGCAAATGTCAAGCTCTAAAAATATATTTTTATTTTGCGGCCAATATCGATTATATTGATAATGCTAAAGAAATATTTTAAAGTTTTTTTACTTTTGTTTTTTCAAATTAATTTGATGAATAATCTAAACAAAATTAAAGGATTTCTTTATATTTATTAATCGAGATTGCCTCGATATCTTTTTTCAAAAGATTTTCAAAAACTTTTGTTTGTAGAGAGTTTTTTAGCTAGTCTATATACATACATGCATTTAATTGCCAAATCATCAGTTAAAAGTTTTTGTATAAAATAAGAGGTTTGAAACATTTCAAAAATATGGCTTAAGGTCTATTGATGATTTGGCATTAGCCCCAATGAAATGCATGTATATAGACTAGCTAAAAAACCCTTAACAAACAAAAGTTTTTGAAAATCTTTCAAAATTAAAGGAATTCAAATTCACAACATGGACTGTGAAATAACGAAACTTTTTTAAAATGTTTTAATAAATTTTTTACTAGATGATTGTATAAAAAATACGCCTCTAAATCAAATTTATTTCCATAACCGTAAAAATTTTTTAAAAAAGGAAGAAGTTTATATTGGTGTGTATGTAAAATAAATGTTAAGACAAAATCCAATTGGTGTTGAAACTTTCCATCAATTTATTGATAATTGTGTATCATTTTACATTGAATTATGTTATCAATTAAAATAAGATTTGATTTCGATGACAAAATTATAAAAAATAAAATCATCTTCCTTTATTAAAAGGTTTTTCTAATCTAGTCTCTAAAGAAAAATATCAAGATATTGAGCATGAAATAAGAGAACTAGGATTTTTGAATTTCGGAGACAGCGCATTAAATGTAGAGGAAAGAGGAAAGTCAATTAATCGACCAAACAATGAACCTGTTTTTCTAAATTTATGTGAATTTGTAAATAACTTAATGACTTTGTCAAACTCTTTAGCTAATGTTGAAAGAAGATCTAGCAAAATTAGTCTTAATAAAACCAAGATAAGATTCTCATTGCAAACAGGAACCCTTGAGGGGATTCATTTTTTAAAGATTATTTAAAAAATAATTCCTCTGAATGTTACAAAGTTAGCATTACAAAAAATAAAAAAAAAATAACTATGATATGTATGTATAGTATTTTTATTTTGTAATACCCTAATTTAAATCAATATCGTATGTCCTTCTTTCGTACTTTATATGTATATATGTTTGTATGCGTATAAAATCGAATAAATCAAAAAATTAATTCGAATCTACACAAGAATTGCAAGTTTATGAAAAACTGTATAATAGTATATTCTATGAATTTCTATTTAAATTAAAATATAAAACATATCGTACAAAAAATAACGTTTATTTTGGAAAATATATAACCTGTTTCGACACAAAATCTCTTCAAATCTTGCTTTGAATTGAATAAAATGTTTAAAGTTTTTATTGTTTTTAAGAAATCTGTTAAATTGTTAATTTTTAAATGAAAGATTTTTGTATAAAACAGAAGATTTATTTACAAAATTTTCGATTTTTCTGAAAACTTTACAGGCAGCCCTGCTCACAGGGGCTAATTTTATTATTATTTTTTATATATATATTTTTCGTTTCTTTTCGTTCTAAGTCTAGTTTTTAAGTCCATTCTTTTTTATATTACTACTCTGTATTGTGCCGGGAGCAAGCACTTAATTTACAAAAATTGTTATTATATACATATATCCATACAAATTGATAAGATTGTTACTGTCTAACATTAATACCATTATATCAAAACATTATAGATTTAAGTTTTCTTTATAATTTTTAATTTTTTACTTTGTAATGTTTATTTTTGAAGTCTCAAATAAACTTAACTTAACTTGTTAAATTAAAAACTTAGATTTGAATTTGAGCCAAACAATTCCTTTCAAGTTTATGAAATTTTACAAAAATATTAACAAATCGGTCAGACGTGTGCAAAAATTTGCCACATATTTTTTTAACTCACTTTCATACTTTTTACCCAAGTATATTATTATTATTATTATTATTATAATTTTGTGATTTCAGGCCTTCAACCACCGCATCAATTATTTGTTCATTCTCACTGGACTGTTGACGGCCAAAAAATGTCAAAGAGCAAAAATAATGTTATCGATCCTTTAGTGGCTTCAGAATTATATACCATGGAAGGTTTGCGTTACTTTTTGTTGCGTGAAGGTGTTGCACACAGTGATAGCAGTAAGTACCGATACAAAATATATTTATGTCATCATAAAGTTATTTTTCTCTATATTTTTAATCGTACATGTGAGTGAATGCATTAAATTGACTAATGATTTCTTGATTTTATTAGCATTAGATTATAAATAATTTATTTTTATTACCATTATTTTTAACATTCCGGTATGTGGTGGAAATCGATGGATTTCGAATCTCGAGATTTCAAAAAATAAATTTTTCTAAAAATTATTTAAACTTATTTTAAAAATTACAAAAGTATAAATAAGCATAGTTAGCTTTGAAACTTATTCAAAAATCCCAATAAGCAAATTATATTATTCGATATGAATCTATTTTATTTTCTTTACAACCTATATACATTTAGACGCCCTTTGGATGACAAAAGTATTTAATATGGCAAAACGGAAAATAAAATCTTAATTACGTACCTATTAAGTATTTTTTTTTATAAATTTATTAATTGCGATTGCCTCGATATGTTCTTTCAAAAATATGGTTTAAGGTCTACTGATGATTTGGCATTAGCATCAACAAACAAAAGTTTCTGAAAATCTTTGAAAGAAGATATCGAGGCAATCTCGATTAATAAATTTATAGAAAAATACTTAATACTTATTTTAATATTGTTCTTTCTAGATTTCCTTAAATTCTCTCAACTTTTCATAGTCAAAACTTAATTAATCAATTTACATACCACACTTTTCAAACAGAGGAAAAAAGTTGTAAGTGTTGTACAAATATTTTTCGTAGAAATTGCCAACAACATATTATTGTTTTTTCTTTTGCGAAAAAGCTAATAAAAAAAGATAAATTTAAAAAACAAAAATATGTACAAATGTACATACTCACCATCATAATTTAGTTTTTTAGTTAATAAGTTGGCCGTACAAAAGAACTTAACAAAGAAAAAGTAGCTTTACTTTTGATGTTTCTATGCGACCATAATAAATTCATGCATGCATACTTAAATAATCTTCTGCCAGAGATCACACAATACGAAACAAAACGCATTTATTTGTTAAGATTTTTTCGATCTCCCTACTAAAATGTTTTATATTTCGTATTATAATTTTTATTATATTTACTGGCAAACAATGACTTGTGATTTTAATTTTAGAGAGATTTTTGTACCACGATTAAATCTTGCTTTGTTTTGCGCTATATCGTTTACTCTATTCTTATGTGCAGTTGATGCTATGTAGGCGACCTTTGTGGCAAGTTGTCGAAATGAAAACTAAAAATTTGCATAAAATATTCTACTAAAACTTTTTCATTTCAAAGCAAGAAAAAAAGAAAGAAATAATATAAAAAAAACGGAGTATGGAACAATAATCAATGTGAGAGACAATGTTGTTTTTCAACATACACTTGTGGTGTTTAAAACAATTCTTGAGACAATTATTTGTGACAAGGACATTCTTCGATAAAGTTTAAAAATGAAGAGTTTACCATATTTGTTCGTTCGTAAAGCACTTGTCGCTCAAGGTAGTTTGTTGTTGGTTTTATTTCAGAAAATCATAATGAACATTTTAATTAAAAATTGAAATAAGATTTTTTCTGATAAAAACAAAAATTGCCACCACTACTATTGTTTGTTTTTGCACGAAAATGTTTTGCTTAAGCCCAGACAGAAAGAGAAAAATAAGAATAGCATCGTGTCAAGTTAGTGCTACTAATGACGTAGACTTGATTAAAGATATTTACAATTATGAGTTTAAAATATTTAAATCGTTTATAAAGGCGACGATTTTACGGAATATTAAAGTCAATATTTTGGCTTTTATGCTTTTTTTTAAATACTATTTAAGTTTTATATTAAATAAGCATCTACGAAAATACATACATACATATGTACATAATTATTATAAAATAATGTTGTATTGCTAATCAATTTAAGGGGCATTAAAAAAAAGAACAAAAGATTGTAAAAAAATTTAACAAATTTATTATTTTTTACCCAATTTATCTCAAATGAAGGATACTAAAATCTTTCGGAATTTTGGACATTTCGCCAACTTTCGTTCCTCTTCTGGATCCATCTGTATAAACATAGAGAGCCTAGCGTTGTGGGAACTTCCAGCCGCTGTAAAATTTTGTGAAGATCAGAGTATATAAAATAATTTCGTATATTGAATAATTTCGAATTATTCGACAGCCCGGCCTTTTGATGTCGGCTTACCAGTTTTTTCTCACCGAAAATAATTTTAAGTTTTTTTTTATAAAAAAGTGTTTTTTATAGCTTCCCTTATTTAATCAGGGTATTATAATATGAAAAACGGAAGAGCCAAAATAAGTAGAGGAAGCTTCGTTTGTAACAAAAAATCGTTAATGAATGGCGGATGTGCTTGCACATTTCTATCTGTTTACATAGAAACTACTCGTATGTAGGAGTCTAGTTAAACTGGGGCTGAAGAATTAAATGAATACTTGTTAATTAACAGCAGAAAAACTAAGCGAAATGTTAAGCACTAATTGAATAGTTGATCACAAGTAAATATAATTCTATATTCCATCTAGTGTTCTTCTCGACTCAATGATGGTATTTTTATTTAAACAGCAAAAAGTCAATATAAATTATAACTTATTTTTCGATGTTCTAGTTTAACTAAATTCAGTCCTCGAAACGTAATGGTTAACAATTTAAAAGTCTGACCAGGCGGCACAAACACCATCCAATTACATATTTCAGTTTTTATACAGAAACAACAAAATGGGAGAAGAATGTGAACGTAATTTAATTTGAATTATTTGCAGCGGTATACAAGCGCCAATAAGTGAATTGAAAATAACCAGGGAAAGGATTCGTATGTCCTGAAATTAAACATTAAAATATTTTCTACAAAACTTGTATAATCTTACAAATTTGTAACACTAGTTATTTCTCTAATCGGAGCAAAGCACCTGTTATAGGTACTTTTTATTAAAAAAATCTTTTTTTTAATTTATTAATCGAAATTGCCTTGATATCTTTTAAAATTCTTTAAAAAAAACTACAACACTGTTTAAATGTATAATAAGTACAGCTAATATTTTACATGTTTACATTTTATTTGAACATTTTTGAAAACATACAGTTTTCATTAGAATATTCAAAAACCGGAAGACTGTGTACAGGGTTTTGCTCTTAAGAAACTTAACCGGCTTGTGAATATTTTATATTTTCAATTTGACAGTCAGATTTTTTTAGTTCCGGCTCAACGGCTTTATTCAATGAAAATATGTTTGTAAGTTTTTTTATTTTTAATCAGGGTACCTCAAACGATTTAGTGTTATACTGCCTGTTTTTAGAAAATGAAAACAAAATTGTGAGTGAGAGTTAATATTGAGAATAACAATAAAATTCGAAAATTTGTTTTTGTTTTCAATATAAATTCTCACTCACAATTTTGTGTTCAAAAACAGGCAGTTAATATGATGAGCGGAAAGCACAAAATAAGTAGAGGAAGCTTCATTTATAACTAACAATAGTGAATGAAATAAAACATGTATGAGGTTTTTGTAAGTTGCGCATTTCCTCTTCATTAAATGCTATTTTAAATATTAATGATGTTTGAATAAAGTCTGACCAAGTGGATGATTAGACAAATTTGGATTTCCAGTCTTTTCTAATCATAAAAAATCATTTTCATTCTCTGATGAAGTCTGATTGTTCCCGAACCTCAAGCTCATCAAAAATATGTTCATTAACATCTAAATACGTAAATATGAAGCCAACAAAAACTTTGATGGCAAAGTAATGAGTTAAAATGTAATTTAACACATGAAGTACATACTTTTCACTACTTCTACTTCGGTATTTTAAATCATTACTTTAACAAGGAGTTAGTAGCGGACGTACAAGTTTGGGTTACAAATGACGATGTCAATATTTTGAAGTCATTAAATATATGAAACATAATAAAAATTAAATGTTTGCTTGGAGTAATAAATCTTTCACAACTATTTCATTACGCGCTGAAAGATGTTTCTACGAGCACGCATGTAGTTTAAAATAAATCAACTTTGCTTCGCGAGGAATCCAGCAAGTGTATCCAGCGGTCGACTCAATCGACCGATTTAAGTAAAATTAAGATTCTGCACATCTTGTAAAAACCCGTTTTAAAACATATAAATCTTTCCAAAATTATGTCGTTGTTAATGGGAGTCACTATCAATTCATCGCTGGTTACTTTTTATGTAAGCCAGTTAACCGGCAAGACCGTCTCAAGCCATTTGCGTTTAGTGTTAGTCTTTTAGAGACGATGAAAAGGAGATTGCTATCTATAGTCATCAATCAACCTCTCCAGTGTCTTTAGTAGAAAGTAGTTAAGACTGATATGTCTGAAGTCTTTCGGCTTTATATGCGATAGTGTTCTTTTTTTATAAGATTATATTGCGCTTAGCCTATCTGTTCAGGATATACGAACAGTATATGTATATCGTTTATATAAAAAATACTTTTTTTGAAACATTCCTTAATTTAAATCTAACCAATTACAAGCTGCGAATAATTTTCTGCCTTCCTCCAGAAACATCAAGAGTGTTTGGTGAGAATTTTAACTCGCAATCCTAGATGTACACTACCACGTAGCACCTATTCCTTTGTTATATATAAAACGCTGTTGTTGCGGCTACTGAAAATTGCTTTGTCACGTAGTTGATGTAAAATTTTATATGCTCAAGAAATAGAATAGTTTTATGCCTTCAAGTTTAAGAATAAATTATATAATGAATTCTCTTTCTTTCTAAATCCTTGAATTTTCAACAAAATCTCTACAACGACTGACAATGAAAAACTCAAATTAAAAAGCCACTGCAGCAGTATAACGATACGTTCTTTAATTATTACGGAGCTTTCGACTTCAAAAGTGTTTTTTTTTGCATAATATTAAGCTTATTTTTGTTTGTGCGTTAGAACTACATATTAAGCTTAACCTTTGAAATTTAAAGTTTCAAACCCATTCATTCACCCAATGATTTCGGAAATTTTGCCACACCCACTTTAAACTTTAAAAATGTGGTGTTGAAGAATTTTCTCTTCTCTTAATATTCTTTTGCACACCTTCTTTTGATTGAATTGAACTACATTTCAAATTGTTTGGTTTATTTTCTCGTTAAAACTTTACTGAACGGAGAACCACTTGACAATTTTTTGTTTGCTTTTAACCCAAAGTAATTTACAATATTAGACTAAAGTTTACAATGTTTTTTTTTGCAAAAAGTATTGGGCATGAAACAATATTGAAAGCGAAAAGGATTTATTTTTTATTTGATTAAAGTCTTTTGTCCCTTACATGCAGACGAATGTCAGAATTTAATTGTTTCCTATTTCCAGTTGGTTGATTATTGAAGCAGTAAATCGCTTTTAACAATTTCTTTCCTAAATACTTCTTTGCATTTGACAATAATCATTGAATGTTGAAATATAAATTTATTGATCCTTTCGTACTTTTGCAGGAAATAAATGGGCATGAGTAAGTAGTATTTGAAATGAAATTTGATTTGCAAAATATGAAATTAAAAAACTTTCAAAATGTTTGTAGTGGTTGTGGTTGACATAAATTTATTTCTTGCACATAAAGAAAATATATGAAAATGATTGAAATCTTTTGTTTTCTCACCACAATTAATTAATTAAAATTGTTAAGAGGAAAATGCACAAACTATTTCGAGAGCTCCTCATAAAGAGTTTATTATGAATCAAACCTGGGCCGCACAGTGGCTGAAAATCGTTTTTCATTGGCCAAAACTCTGTAACTTTTGAACCGATCAAAATATTGAAGTAATTTTTTTTTTATTGGATAGATATTTAGTTCAGCTTGATTCAGTTTAAATTTTATTAAAATTGATTGAGGACTTTTTAAGGAATTCTAGGTCAAAGTTGAACTTTTGAATTTTTTTTAACTTTTAGAGTGAAATATGGAATTATTATTTTTTTATTTATTAAAAAATTTGAATATTTGGAAATTAATAATAATTATAAATAATTTTTGTAATAATGGAATTTTTTTTATGTTACACTTAAAAAAATTGTACACTGAAAAAAATAGTAAAATCAACTGGAGATTTTGCTATTACTGAAAAATTTAAAATTTTTTGCTGACAAATTTGCAAATTTGTTTACACTCAAAGAATAGTTACACTTAAAAAAAACGTTAATAATATTATCTAAAAATATTGCTATTACTACAGAAAAATTTATTATTTTTTGCTGTCAAATTTGATAATTTTAAAAACATTTTAAAATAAAAACTGCAATAAATTTTAATAGCATTTGTAACAATGGTAGGTTCGTTTATTATTATTTTTTACTAATACTATGTTTTTCGTACTTAAATAACAATGAAAGGCAATTATAATTATTATTCATTTGACTCAAATATTGATTGCAAATATTCCATATTTAGTTCTGTGCTATCTCTGTTCTTTAGTAGTTTTTTGGCTTCTTCATATAAATCCCGATGTTCCACTTTCCATTGATTTCGAATACTGGAGATAAACGGATCTGACGTTGCCAATAATATATTAAATAGATCTTCATTTGTTGAATTTCGTGAAATTTTTCTAGTATTGTGCTCTCTAAAAATCTGTAATCCTTGTTCCTTTTTTCCTGAGCCTCCTCTGATAGATCTCCAAGTGGCACCAAATGATATTTAATGACATCTTCTCCATGATAAAGGATTTTGTGAACTGTTGCAGACATATTTCTCCATGGGTAGTTGGTTGTATATATTTTTGCAGTTTCCTTAGCATAATCTCCAAATTTTCTAGAGTCAATTTCTTCATTGCACGCAAGTACTTCTAGGATTATTTTAAATCTGAAAATAAGGTTAAAATCCACTCCTGTTATTTCAGATGCTGTTTCTGGATCTGAAAAGAATCTTCTTGCGGTATTGCCATCATTTGTATTGCCTGACCCTTGTTTTGGCTGATCTATAATCAATCCTAATTTGCGATATTCATCTTGAACATGTTTCTTTTTTGCACTTCTTAACTCTTTGTTGGTTTCGTTGTTTCTTATTGATCCTGAAGACCCGAAATCCAAATCATAACTGATTTTTAGTATGTGTTCCATAAGTCGTATTCTTGCATGTAGTGGTGATAATCCAAATTCATATGCATCTTTATTATCTAATGATTTTGTCGGGACCTGGTTTAATTGGGTTGATGTTGCTTGGCATATAATGCAGCTGGATGCAGCCTTCGTGTTAGTCAAAGCCTGACCTACTTTTCCATCTATCATTGTCAGCACTAATTGGTAGCTTACTTCAATTTGCTGCCCATCTAACTGTAATTGTAATGGCTGTAGTGTTGCAATTTGGGTCTTAATATCACTAACTTCTTTGTTAATGGCATCATGAGTTTCTTTTTTGAATTCAAATTTGATTGGCCTGCAGTATTTCGTAGAAGATGGTATCTCATTTTTCCAAATATCCATTATTTGCGTTGTACTAGTCGAAGGATCTGAATCTTCCAAAATCTTTTTCAATCGCAATGGTACAAATGATACCATGAACATATCTGAGTCCGATATATTTTCACATACAACTTGTTTGTATTGTTTTTGTCCCGAAGAACCATCACATCCCCATTTACAAAAAAGAATTAACTTTGTGTTTCCATATTTCTTTAACTCATTTCCTGTTATTGATTGTAGCAAGCGTTCGGCTGTGTGATCAAGTAGAGATTGTAGTTGTACCTCTGCCGAAATTGGTGTGATTGTAATAGTGTCCTTTGATGGCAAACAGTCCATTTTAGCAGCGGTTATGTGATGATATGCTGGATACATATTTGAGCCTTTTTCAATCGCACGCAGTCTGAGCTTAATATATTGCTGTTTTGTTAATTTCAAATCCAGAAATAATGCTAATGCCTCCTCATTTGTGTACTGTATTACATCACTCGGAGTTGGTATACTTTTAAGAATCCGTTTTGTTCTCACTGGACTAGCTTTAACAACTTTTTCAATGATATCCACTTTTGTTAATTGGTTCTGTGATCGTAATTGATGTAGGAAAGATTCTTTTATATTTGTACAACCAATTGCATCGTTAATATCTTTAAGTTTCCGCCTCTTAGATCTATCGCTGCAGTTGCCCATTAATGATTTGCGTGGTCTTCCAGCCTTATCTTGCTTTGCTGTTTCTGCAGCGACAGTAAGTTGGCCCTCTAACCAGTTTGCACTTTTTATATAAAAGTTTTGTTTACTGTAGCGAACTTCTTTGTAGCGTTTTTTTAGTGCTTTTACGAAATTAAATAATTGCTCTTGCATTTCGGTGCTACACGAATTTAAGTTTAATTTTATTTTAACGTAGCTAAGAACATCTTCCTGGTTTTTGTTTCTAAAATACTCTTCGGCCAGTTCTTTATAACTGAAGCTCTCCATATTTTTCTGAACATTTTTATTTGCGTCTGTTATGTTTTATCCGTACACTTAGAGGATTAACTTATTACTGAGTAATCCCTTATCGAATCCGTAGTTTTATACATTTTTAGATACATGTTATTCACACATTGATCTTTAATTTCATAGCAGGTAGTGCTTAAATTGCACAAAACTGCACATGTTGTCCAGACCTTAATATCAGGTAAAACTAATTAGTATCTCGCCAATATTTGTTGTTGTTGTTGGGTTACTTTTTTTTTCTTTAGTGCTTTAATGTCGCGATTATTGTTATAAAATTGCTTATGACTTTGGTTGACCCTAACATTTGATAACAGGTAAATTTAGTAACAGATCATATGTTTACTGTAGAATTTTGTGATAATTTGTGATAATTTTATTACCAATTTTTGGCTGATCAAAACAAAGCCATTAAACCCTTTCGCAGGTATTATATTTAATTTTTTTAGTTTTACGTAGTCTAAAGTAAAAAAACATAAACTTTTAGGCAAAAAAGTGAAAATTATATACACCATTGTATACGAGTACTTTGGAGTAATTTCATTAAAATGAAAAAAGTGTTCTACAGGCGGCTCGTGGCGGGTGCAAAAGTATATATAGCGTTAAAGAGGACACTTTCACCTTTCTCCGGGTGGTATACATTTCTTGTTCCCTTTTGTTCCCTAGAAGTTCTATTCCACTAAAGTTTAAATTTGAGAAAAATATAGTAGTTTCATAAATATTCCGTAACGCCCTTAATATTAAACGCTAGAGCTCTGACCACTTACAAAAACTAAAGACTATAATCCTACCAACATTATAAAAAAGACCGCAGGCCATTATCGATGATAACTTGCGAGTAGTAACCATTTATTTTTTATAAAAAACAAAAGAAAAACACCTTTTTCTGAAATTAAAAAAACCGTTGAGTTTGACAGCATGCCACGCTCACAATTATCAATAGTTTAACCTAATTTTTTGGCTACCTTAATCTGGATATATTAGCTGCAAAAGGGCGTAAAAATTTTAAAAATCGGTGACAAAAAAAAATTTGAGTTTTGGCCAATGAAAAACGATTTTCAGCCACAGTGGGCCGTCTAGTTTTATGGACTGAGTAATAAAGCATGTGAATGCTGCTTGTTCAGATCGCTTCGACTGTTAATAAAATTCTGTTTTCTTAATCTGATGTTACCTTTTCAATATATCACCGACTTTGGTTGTTTATAAAATACCGAGTATCATTATGCATCTGAACTGGTTAAATCATTTGCAAAACTCATAGATACTATCAAGAGTATTTTTAAATTACTTGAATACACTTTAACTACATAAACATTTTGACAATATTTAAGAATACATATTTTTCTTCAATTAAAGGTCCTCTTTTCCTATATGTATGTACATGTTGTTTCATAGTGTTCTGTAAAATCTCTAAAAATGCAATTATGTGTAAAATGCATAAAAAATAATAAAATAAATGAATGAATGAATGAATGACTCGTTACACAAATGGCACAGCTCACAGGGATAGCAAAGATGAAGAATATTTTTTTCTCAACTCCTTGTAGAATTTCTTAATGTTCATTAGATTTTATATTCTACATACGAAATGCAAATTTTATTGTGAATTTATTTATTTTTTTCCCTTGCATCCTTAGAGAGATATTTGACAAAATGCTGCAACAATATTTTGCAAACTTTTGAACTACTTTTTTCTTCAAAACTTTTTCTCTTCCGTAACAATTGGATAAAATGTATACCAGTGCACGACTTTATATTTTGCTTTGACTCAATTACTTTTGTTATTTGTTGAGTATATTTTATTTTTATAAATAATTTTAAGGATTTCAGATTTACGAATGACAATGTGTATGCAGTTGGATATTTTTCTAATAAAATCAAGTTAAAATCATTTGATTTGAAGAAGAAATATTTTTCTTACAATCGTTTTGTGTGTTATTGATATTTCAAATGTGTCAATTAGAATTAAAGAATATTCAACTTTACTGAATTTATTACGATTCCTTCAGTTTTCACAAAAATACAGAAAATTGTATTTTTCGGTTGCTATTTTTTAGGGTTCTGTATCCAAAGGAATTGCATAGTTTTCGTCATGATGTCTATGTGTCACGCTGTTACAGGCTTTTTTCTATTTTGTGAAATTTACACAGGATATTTTTAATGAAATCAAGTTAAAAAATTTAAGGATGCCCCAAAACAAAAGCAAAACTATTCGTGGACGAGTGGAACTCGTACAGCTTTTCAACTTTGTATGCTTTTAGTTCAATACACTTCATTCAACGATGATTCTGGAATTTTGTCAACCCAGCAAAGTAAGATCTTACAAGGATCTCAAAATAGGCAGATTCTTTTTTTCACGAATCTATTTGTTTAAATTTGGAGGCAGGAAAAAGTGCATGAAAGGCTTAACGGAAGAATTAGTTGGATATGCGGCAACAATTCGAACCTCAACTCGTGTATTTACAACACCGAAAATGCACAAGAGTTACTTCTTCATTCATATTCATTTGTAAAGTTTACGGCCTTATTCATAAACGACTAATAGAGCAAATGTGTGCATTGAAAGCGGATTAAATTCTAATTTATTCTGCATTCATACAGATGCTTTAGGGTCAATTCCTTCTTACACTCATACGACTCATTTGCCTCACATTATATGTATTTTACAAAGTGTACTCAACATTACTGAAACTTTTGTTATATTTAAGAGTCTTTGCTCAAACGTAATCGTTTTTAAAAATCTAAGGAATAGGAATATTGATGTTAAAAAAACGTGTAGAGTCTGTGGGACACCCGGTTAGAACTATCTTCCTGAGCTGTATGCATTAACATTGCATTTACGAAATAAGAATGCAATTTAATTTATCAATTGACTGTTCACCTGTGGAACATTTTACCATAATATTTTCTACGATCCGCTTGCAATCGTAAGTCATCATGTCATTCAGTTCATACGATTGACTTATCACGTAATATTCTTTCGTACGACTGCTGATACGATCACGGATGTGACGATTCGACCCCTGATTTTTGTTATACATCTTCAAAATCGTGCCACAAAATAGTTGATTATCATATTGTCAAAAAGCCATGTTAAATGAATTTTTATTTTTTTATGAATTATAACTATAAATAGGAAGCGGAAAGTCTGGAGAAAAAGTTGCCAAAGTTTGTTAAAAATCGTAGAAAAAATAATTTCAAAATACGGAAAAGTTATTAAAAATACAAATATTTTGATCAAAATCGTTTTTTGTTTGTTTGTTAATGTTTTCTGTAAATACATACATAGATTAAAATTAATAAATATATATATGCAGCCAAATACGGCGAAAAAATTGAAAAAACAACTCCGTAAATATGCACTTATGACTGAAATATGCAAAAATATGCTGTAAAGGGTAAAATAAGCAGAAATATGCACTAACAAATCGATGCCAAAATTCTTAAAATCTTCTCAAACGTATAAATATTTTATTCCTGATTTCTTCTTACAATTCCCAGGAAAAAATGCAATTGCATATTTCTGGGTTTCCTGATGATTTGTATTGACGTAAACATTTAATCAAGTTTGTTTACCTTTGAAGTGTGTATAACAGTTTGATGATGGCACGATTTAAATTTTTTTTTAAATGACGGATTTTCCTAAAAATTTTGCCAACTTGACATTTTTTTAAATTAAAAAAATTATATTTTTTAAATTAAAAAAATATATTTTTTCAGATTTGTATACGTTTATTACAAGAGCTCTAAGAGAAGTTTTAATTGTTCGTCCAGTTATCAAATAAGCAGCAAGTCTATTCTGCCTTTTGGTCCACTTTGAAATATACTTTTAAAACTTAATACAAATAAGAAATGTCTTTATCACCGTCCCAATATATATATTTTTTTTAATATCCAATTCAATTATTCTACTTGCAATATTTTGCTCATGTGAACATGTACGCAGTTCATTTTGTATTAGAATCCTTCATTCTCAACATCCTTTTGCAATCGCATTCAATGATGTATGTAAATTGCAATCATGTCACGCTGTATATTTTGTGTGCATTTAATTTCTTATTTTTATTTTATTTAACATACTCATATTTTATAGTTTAGTACTCGCACTATTATTGTTTTTCTATTTATTATTAATGTTTATGTTGCATAGATTTATAGAAAATGTTGTATTTGCTTGAGCCGCATATACATGGATTTGTTATTTATGAATTAACTTTTGCATCTCAATTGTTTTAGAAATATGGTTGGTTTATTATTATTGCTTTATTAATGCATAATTGATGATTTTTATTGCCGCTTTATTTCTTATTTGAATTGAACTTTTAATGTGCTATTATGGCGAATTAATTAGAATAAATATAATAAAATATTTAAAAGAATTTTGAAAAGGTTTGTTTGTTGAGGGTTTAACTTTTTGAAATTCTTTGAAATAAGACATGCCTCAATAATAAATTTAATAAATATAAAATATTTAATGATATAATTTACTGTAAATTATTACGCTTAAGCAATCTCGTTAGGAAGACCTCTTGAAAAATTTTGGAGCAGCTAGACGACATATCGCTCCTTTATTGCAAGGTAGGCATATCTCAAAAAACATGATTTTTGAGTTAAGAATGCAAAAATATTTGTCGTATCGCTCTTCATTTTGTATAAATAACTTATACAAATATCTTGTTCACTCACCTTTTTTGGGGAGAATACGTGTGCGTGTAAATTAAAAACTTTAAACTTGTTTTCTGGCGAATGCATTTTTTTGAGATATGACTATCTTGCAACAAAGAAGCGATATGTATGGGCTTGTTCGTAAATGCATCATTGCGCCGCATGATATGATTATTTTGCACTGCCATTGTTAATCAGCTGTTGTTTATGCTTCCTTTTGTTCATTTTAGTGTTTCCATTAAGAGTTAATATAGTAAATTTAATTTGTGATCTGGATGATAAAGCTAATGATGTAGAATTCTTTAACTCCTAAAAAAAAATTTGTTACTGAAAAATTTACTGAGCAAGAAAAGGCGATTTATTAAATACATATTCAAAAATATCCGGAAGATATTTTTTTTGGATCACTTTCCAATGACATGCATGACGTTGCAAGAAGAATAGTAACAAATAAATAATAAAATAACAAATATTAAATTTTATTGATTTGTTTTTTGTGTTTATTTGAGCAAAATATACTTCAGCGTTGCATTTTTTAATACCTAACTTTTGCAGAGTTGCTACTGTTTGCTTTTATGAACGTACTGAGCATAACATGCAGCGTAGTAATGAATTTACAAACAGGCTCAACTTTTTGTAACCTTCACCACATAAAATATGGAAAAGGGATATATATGTTTGTTAGATCCTATAAAGAATATATATTCGAGAACCTTATAAGATAGGGATGGCGACTTAAAGATGTCCATCTGTCCGATTTACTTACAGTCCCAAATGATGTATAGCTCTGCTGCAATTTGTACACACTCTTTTGATAATGGATATCTGCGAAATCGATCCACGAATGGCGGAAATATGGCCAAAAAGTGTTCCAATGTTTTTGTTTTGTATGACAATTTTCTTAGGAACAAACGGAAAGAAGTACTTATTTTTTAATCAAATAACTGTACTGTGTACTCACTTCAATACAGAAAAATTCTTGCGTCGCTAAATTAATTTATTTCTAGGGATTTACTCTTTATTGCGATGCGAAAGAAAAATGTTGCAAAATAAAACAATTGTTACACTGAAATTGCTTTTGCATCGCAATAGAGAGTACCCGCCCGTCATACTTTTGGTGAAGTGTATATAAGAGTCGGCACAGCCGAATATAGCATTTAAATTCCCTGGAAAAAGTTGTTATTGTCTTCTAATTTATTGCTAATTATACACAGTGCCGGTTACAAAAATAGCACTATGGTCAATATGAATGACTTTCTTTACATAAAATTTTTACTATCTCTGGCTTATTCCTTTAAATTACACTATAATGCAGTGTAACATGTTTCGTTTCTGAAATAATTATATTTACTTTAATTGTATCAAGAGATGTTTTCATGTGAAACAGTTTTTTGTCAGGACTCCTGCTCATCACTTTCCCTAAAAATTTTGTTTTTAGTGAAAAAGAAAGGTAAAATTATTTTAATTAATATAACATAGTGACAAAAAAATTACAGCTCTACATACATATATGCCAGGGAAATCAACACAACGATTAGAGGGAACTTATAAAAATAAATTGTTTCGGAAGGATAAACCAATGCCGAAATAGGCCAAACAAACAAAATTATATACAACACAATATTTTAAATACAATAAAATGAAACGAGTGGAGGAAAATCCGCAATGAACATTTTATTAATGAAGCAATTTAAGGTTAATGCCTCCTACGGAGCAAAAAATACATATTCATACAGTTCGCAATCATTTGCTAGAACACAATCTAAAATACTGTAGATACCACGAACAGTTCAACTGTTGACTGTAAGACATGTGAGTAAACGAATCATATTTACACGACAACAATTAAACTGAACCGTCAAAAATTGGACGAATTGCATGCATGAGAGAACAAATAGGTTCAATTTCCTAAGAAGTGATGTGATGCATTCACTCACTGCCCTTATTGACAACAAAGCTTAGGCCACAAAATATAAATTATTTCTTTCTTTTCTGTTGTATTTTATGAATAATTTTACTGAAAGTCAGTAGAAAAATTAGGGTGGACCGATTTATACGGGCAAAATTTTTTTCTTTTTCTCAACTTTTATTTTTAAGTTTTTTTCACACATTTTGTTTTGTCTATCGGCAAATAATAGCAAACTGTAATTTTTCATTAATAAATAATTAAAATTTTCATTAATAAATAATTCAAACCTTAAAAATAAAAGTTGAGAAAAAATAAAAAAATTTAAATTTGCGCGCCTCGAAAATGATTTTTTTGATATATTGTATTGGAACTTTTTTCCCTCATGCCAAAAGCTATCGAAAAATCGATGGCACAATATCGATTAATAAATCAACCCACCCTAATACACACGCAGTAGAAACGGATTTTACTTGACGAAAATTTTTGTTTCATTCTTGTTACTAAATAGAACTCCAATTCTGTTACAAAGACCAAGTTTCTCTATAGTGCTGTTTTTTATCGCACTTGTATACAAATTTGACTTAAGGAAATATATGTATAAGAGATCCTCTATAGCAATTTATACATAACGTCAAATGTAGAATTGATGCGTAAGTTTAAGGAAAAATTACGTTTAAAGGGTTCTCTGCTTTTAAAAATAACAATTTTTGTTATTTTGCATTCGTTGGTTTCCCATTGATGCTGGGCTTGGTTATGAAATACGAGTATCTTAACGTGAGCTTACACGGCATGTATTTATAATATTCCATTTTTCCGTATGAAAACTTTCTCATGTATTCCCTTGCATACATATACAGTTGTCATATGTACATACAATCCATTTAGTATTTCCGAGTGCACACTTGCACTATTTTGATCCACCAACCCAGCAAAAAACGTTTTTATGATTCGCCAACAACATACATTTTAATCATAAACTACATACATACCGTCTGCATTGCATTAAAGTAGTTGTGCAATTAATTACTAATAAATAAACATGTGTGTGATTGAGTGGACCGGTGGGTGTTCTTGCGTGAGCACAAAATCTTAAACTCTTACCTAAAATGCTGATTTTGAAATGTACATGAAACAACATCCATATGAACAGCAAAAGTGCGATTCATATAACAAATACACATCGTTTAAACACAATTTTAGCAGAATTTTTTTTAATCGACCATTATGTAAACATGTTGCTAATTTATGTGCAACTGTTTCTCTTGTCATCCATTTCAATGCATTTAAATTGCAATACGTAACAATCGTTCTGTTCCACTTGAAATAATTACCCTGTAGTTTATGGTACGAATATCAAATTTGTTAAGTTTGTTAAATTGTCAAGAACTTCATACTCATGATGAGTGTCATTCGAAACAGCGTTATGTATGTAAACTGTATATACCGCGATCATCTAAAACTGATCTTAAATGAGCCATGAAATTTATACCGATATCTGGCCGCATCATTGGTGCCCAGGTTTTGCCATGACTGCTACCTAACTTAGCCTAGCGGGTAATTAGAAAATATTTGTGTGCCGTATTGTCGCAAAAAAAATTTCAAAAACCATTTGAGTATTTCAAATTTTATTATTCAAAATGGATGTTGGCTTAAACAGACAAAACATTAAATGCTGCCTGCATTCGATGTCGTTTGTTGCTTTAATGGCCGATGAGTATAACGATCATTTTGTGTTTAATGTTTTGATACATGAATATCTATTATTATTATTATTATTATTATTATTATTGGCATAATGTTGTTGCTGCTATTATACAAAGTGATTTTGAATTCGTTATTTTGTTTTGGAATACAGCATTTACTCGACATTTTGTAGATTTCCCAACAAAACAATTGCAGTGAGTTGCATTTGATTGCTT